>CAKJTV020000114.1:0-37832 GCA_917862395.2 Heliconius sara | reverse complement strand
TTTTTTTGGAGGGTATTTGAGGATTTCAGACTTTATTGGTTAGAATTTTCTTTCTTATCAAATCTATTGTTACTACAAGATTCATCTTTAGATTTATAAAGAGTTATTACTTAATAAAATTACAATTTTGAAAGTTTATCAAAATAAAGTTTAGTCATTAATGAGACTCGTTTGCGGCTTCGCCCGCTTGAACTAAATAATTATTAACTTACCAATCTGCAGTAATTTCGTTTTTTTATAATATCAATACTTACTTAAAAATTTTAGCCAATTCCATAAAAACCATTATTTAAAACAATTTTGACAAATCGATTCAATTCAATCATCGGATTAAAATAAAATAGACACTAGATGTTAAAGAAGGCTTGCCAAAATACGATAGTGAAAATTGAAATTATAGCGTTTAAGCTGATTCTTAGATTAGCATCAACAAAAGCAAACAAACATAGATGAACAGACAAAATAATTAAAAATAATTGCTTTTCATTATATTACGTTATTAAAACCCTCTGCGGCGGACGTGGCTTAATTTTTACAATTATACTGACACCTTTTTAACAATAAATATTTTAATTGAATTAACGTATGCAACTATTTTATTTATATTTATTAAATTTCTTGTCTATTATTTATGCAGTTTTTTTTAAATACAGAAAACAATGTATGTTTTCAAAATGAAACAGTGTTGACTGTCTTTACATAAATCACTAAAAGAATTTCTTCTTTAACATGAATGACACAGAAAAGTTACAAAATCAACTTTATTTATATTTAAAATTATATATTTGGTAAATTGACTATCATTTTAATAAATATGAAGTAAATTCAACGGTTGAACATAGAATTAGGCAGTTTCAAAATTACATCTAATTTTGACAATTATCCAAAGATTTGCCTTCGAACTGTTACGGAAGCACCTCTCACCTCTCTCTCTTCTCTCCTCCTCCTCAACCGCCACTGGCTACTAGACATGGGGGCTAGAGTCATCCGCGAAGTAAACACTTCTCTTAACTCTGACGTGGTCTCGGGGACATTTTCCTCCCTGTTTACATCTGTCACACACTGTCATGCGAGTGCTCATTACAGTAAGATACTGAAAGCGGTGGTGCGTAAAATTGAAAATTGGTAATAATATTTTTTACATTTTTTTTAGTATTATTCCACACTTGGGAAAGAAAAATACTTTTAGAAAACATATTATAATTTGAACGTATTCAATATGACATATCCGATTTAAACCCGCGCCTCTTAGTAACCGTCCAAGCGCTCTGACCAAGTTAGCCATACGTTGTGTAGGTGGTAAACCGAATTTTATATTTCCCGACGTCTATGGGACTACCGCGTTACTCACAGAGGGTTAAATACCACCAATAACATATTTTCTTATATATCTACCATATACAAACGAACCCCATATGTTACAATTGTATTGTAAGTAAAGATGATAACTGTAAAATATAAAGATATAAATAAACAATATACGTACGATATAAGTATATCTATTAAATTCTGATATTATCAATATATTCAACGTATACATAGCTAACATCACGAAGCTCGCGTTAATTGAAATCAAATAGATATTACCCGTCAGATGATGATAGCGTATCAGAGAACTTACGTTCTAAAACTTGATAGTGCACTTTACAACGTTCAGTTAACGGAATAGAAAATGTTTTACAATACTAAATATAAGCAAATAATATATTTACTTTATTTTTGTGTGAAATCGATTATTATTATTTTTTTAAATTGTCGTGTTTATTTTTTCTTAAAAAAAATTAAAGCAGCTTCACGCTGTATCCCGTTTACAGCCAGGTATAGGGAACCTAGTGCTAAGTGCCTCCGTTCCCCGCTTTCTGCCGAGTTCTGGAGGTATTGCGTGTTGAGGGAGAATTCGGCAGAAAGTGGGAAACGGAGTGCCTTAATACTAGGTTCCCCCTGCCTACCTTGCTGTGTGCGGAATACAGCGTGAAGCTGAAGCTGATTATATAAAATAAAATAACATTCCAAGATTCAATGTCTCGCCGTCTTATAGAAACCGTTCAAGAAGTGATCACTAAGCTATACTTACAATCTTATAATTATCTCCTTATCAAGCTTTATCAAATTTCCGCTTTTCCGCTACCCAAAGATTATTGCTAAAGATAACCATTTGGCCAGAGAGAATTTGGCCAAAGAGAAAAAAGCGTTAAGTTCCACCACTCAAAACTCTATATCGGATGGGGAACGGAGTGTCTTAACACTAGGTTCCCTTATCGTACCGAGTGTCATATAATGCGGACCACAGCATATTTAAAATAACTATTTCTCAGTTAAAAGCAATGTTCGCCACAAACATAATATGGAAAGTTAAAAACAACAAACATTTGATAACCGTAAAGCGTAAATGAAATAAATGAAGTAAACATAACCAATTACTAGATACCCTCACAATATTTCCAACAATTTTCGCCCCTTTACGATACTTTAGATTCGTTTCAGGCTAAAATTTAATATCGGTACGTGTACTCCGGTCATTAAGCGGAATTAAAATAAAATAAATTTCATTTCTCCATAAGTTACTGTGGGTTACGCCAAACAAGCGGACGTTTCGTTTTGTTAGCTTTTCGCTGAGGAGATCATTTTGGTGTAATTTTGTTAAATATAAGCATTGAAGTAGCTGTTTCTGTTTGTCTAGTTTCACGCTGTTTCCCGAATACAGGAAAGCTTTTTTTTTAATTAATTCACATTCAAGAACTATATAATGGAATCTTACTTTTTAATATGACCTAATTTTTATATTTGTTTTACGCTTTATCCTGCTTACAAAAAAGTAGGCAGAGAGTACCAAATAGAAGGACACTCTGCTCACCGCTTTCTTTCTGAATTCGGGACGTTGCGTGCTCAGTAGCGGAATTTAACGCCGCACTCACATCAATTCCCACCGATTGATACACGAAATCATATCGCTATGAACTTCTTATACTTTCCTGTAGCTGCATCTGAATTTATTACTAAGTCGTAACTCAAATAAGTGAATTCGCTTTTATGTAGGAAAAACTTAGAAAACTTCGAAATTGGTTGAAACCGAACAATGGCTCTTCGACAATGCCGGTCACGTTTTGTCGCCTTAAAAATACGGCGCTTAAATCCATAAAGTACCCCGAGTATTACTATTCCTTCTTACCACTTCCTTTGAACGACACAATATTATAATATTCGATTTTTTTTCCATACTAAATATGCATAACTTTCAATAACATGATCAATTTAGTACGCCCTCGTTGAAAGCTATATTTTACATATAAAATTTCAATTTGTTTTACTTATATTATAGCCCAGAGAGTAAAAATTCTAAATTAAAATGATTATATTATTTTTTTTAATTGTATTAGTTATTTTATATCAATCTTTTATCAAGTTATTTAAACCTTAAAATGATTTTCTAGCTATCAACAGATATTTTTAATTTTTACTTTGTATAATATTTTTTTAAATAATTTGAAACTTTTTTTTTTCAAATATTCAACCAATTGCAATTTGACAGCGCCCTTGTCCGTGGCAATTCTTTTCTACCTAAGACACTATTTATATTCTTGAATATTTTTTCAAATTGAGGAAATAAATAACGTACCGCCATTAATAATCACATATACTTCTTTTATTATAATAACTTTCTAATTTTGAAAAAAAAAAAAAATATATTAGAAGGTTGACAACATTTGTCAAGTGAAATTGAATCCACAAACCTCGCGCATGCATTGATAATCTTTCCAATTGCATCAACTTTTTTTCTTCTGTAATATTTAATTCAAACCAATTTCAATTGAAAAGCAGAATTACAAATGCTATTTCGGCCACATTTTTTACCTTCTCCTTAGCCTTGACGACGATATTAATCTGTAAAATTTCAAAAATTAAATTTCAAAACAAATCAAATTTTTACAAATTATGCAAGTGCAAAAATGAATCATGATAGCCTGCGAGGCGAACACGCGAAACATTAATTATACGTTTATAATTTTTTTTAAAAAAACTTTTTGACATTAAACTTATTCATATAATGTTTTAAACCTTGATTAGTAAGTAAGTGACATTAGCAAATGAAGTTTTAAATACGTCAACCTCTGATATAATTTATTACAAAAAACTAAAATTTAAATTAAATCAGCTTCACCCTGTATCGCGCACACAGCGGGGTAGGCAGAAGGTTCCTAGTGTTAAGACACTCCTTTCCCCACTTTCCGCCAAATTTTGGAGTCATTGCGTGTTGAGTGGCGAAACTCTACGCCGCTCTTTAACTGGTAACCAGAGTGAAGAAATGGAAATATAAATTTAAAATAAATATTTCATTTCCCCGTGTAGGAATTGAACCCACAATCGTCGCGTTACAGTCACGTTCTTGTGCCCCTGGCCTCTATTTATTACTCATTATAATTAAACCAAATAAGACTAGTCGTGGCGCAGTGGCACAAGTGTGTGACTATAAATGCAGCAGGATCGATTCCCACTCGTTGGAATTAATTATAATTTATTAATATTTTAATTTTGCTCGCTCTGGTACCAAAGCAAAATGCGGCGTTGAGTTGTGCCACTCAAGTGCCTCGAAAAATTCGGGGAACAGTTCGGAATAAAGTATCTTAGCACTCAGTTTCCTTTGCCTACTCTGCAACAGCGTGAAGCCGATTTTTTTTTTAAATCCTATAGTAAGATTATTTTTTTCGTTAAAAAATTGAAAAAACATATCATGTAACGGTATTCCCTTATTATGAGCACTAATTCATTAGACAGTGGTCTGAAAAACGCCATATGATAAACCCTAGAGGCCCGAAGAATGGATGAAGACTAAATGCGTCTGAACCCATTAGTATAATAGCATTGATGTCCGTAAATGCACTCTGCTGCTCATATTAGAAATGAATTTAACTTGTTACGTTGTAATTATTATTTTCTATTAAGATACATATCTTTGAGGCCTATCGTGACGCAAGGTTGTAGGTTCCATTCCCACTTGAGGAAATTAAATATTTTATATTTTCATTTCTTCGCTCTGGTGTCGAGGCAAAACGGGGCGTTCAGTTCCGCCACTCAACACGCTATGCCTTCAAAATTCGGCGTAATAAACGGAGTGTCTTAGCACTAGATTCCCTGTGCTTACCATGTTGTATGCTGGATACAGCGTGAATCTAAAATGAATGATTTTTTACTTATCAGGTTCATTACTAGATAGTTAAGGCCTTAGAGCTAATAAAAATTATGAAAGTAATACAAAAAATAATCAATTAACAAAAATTAGACCAAGCTTTGCTTAAACACAGCGTATAAATTATGAGTATTAAATCATTATTCTAGATTCCAAAACACAAGTACCTACAGTCCTATACCCAAAAATTCCAGTAATGTCATTAATCATCTTTGATATTCAATACATTGACGCGCGGGCGGCCATTACGGAATACCATGGATTTTATGATGTTTCAATTTCTATAGACACGGACGGAAATTATTGGAATAACAACACTTTAGGCATTCAGATGAGCGGACTGTTATTTGTGGGGATTTAGTAGGTACTTGTTTTGTTAATTGCAATATTTATTATTTTCATAATTATGTGATCAGTCGTGCTGAGGGGACCAACTGTGACTGTAACATCGATCGATCGAATCGATCTTCTTTAGGATTCGATCCCCACATGGTGAAAAGAAGTGAAATATTTATTTACATTTATATATTATTTATTCGCTCTGGGGTCGAAGCAAAGCGCGGCGCTGAGTTCTGCCATTCAACATGGATGCGTGCTGGATACAGCGTGAAGCCGATTTATTTTAATTTTCTTAATTATAAATTACAGAGTTTCAACTAACTCCATAATAGTAGAAATATTACAAATTTTTTTACACAACATACAAAACGAAATATAATATGATAATGATGTATGGATACCGTGGTCTAGGCACTTTTTCGCCACCCTTATTTCACACTACACGCACACGCCGGTGTATCTCATCAGATTTCTGAACGCAGCAAATATTCTCTAAAGCAATGAGCTTTAAGCGAAATCATTTTTGTGGGGAAAAATGGATTTGGTTTTATAAGAAAACGAGTATTCCGTAACAGGCTTGTTTACTTAACTCTTTTTGTATTAAAGAAATCCTAAGTTTTTTGTTTGCATTTTCATGTTTATATTATTCTACTCTCTATATACGTATTATTAACGTGACATCAAGAGTCTGTTTTTTTCTTTCTTATTTCTGCTTCACGCCGTGTCTTTTATGTGGTAGATTAGGACTAGGTTCTTACCTAGTGTTAAGACACTTCGCTAACCACTTTTCACCAAATTCTTTGTTTTGAGGCGTGTTGATTGACGAAATTCTACCCCGCGTTTTGCATCGAGCAAAGAAAAAAAATATAAAATATTTAATCCTGGAGTGGGAATCGAACCCGCGACATATCGAATTTACAGTCACACACTTGTGCCTCTGGTCTCAAAAATATTTGAAAGAAAATAATCTCCAATAAAAGTTTTAATTTGAAACCGAAGTTTACATCTAAATCTATCACGTTGTATTTGTTATTAAATTATTTATTACTGTGTACTTAATCATTTGAAAACACAATAATAGCGTTTCCTATTCCAGTTTTTGCTACATATAAGGTAGTGTTCTTAAAATTGACGACCAATAAAGGAAAAATACTTAAATATATGTATTTTCCAGCTTCAGGGCAGAGAGCCTGGTGTTAAGACACTCTGCTTCCTACTTTCTGCCGAATTCTTAATTATTAAATTTATTTTCATTAACAATGTTCTAAAAGAAAATAAAGAGAAAAAAAAAATCCGCCACTCTGCAACGGAAATAAAGCGATGCGTGGAAAATTAAGTCTATTAACACGCCGTTCCCTCTGTTTATACGGTAGAACGTGTTAAAGCTAATTTCTTCAAATCTTATATTATTTTATTAATAACCTGTGACAAGAACTATGAACCTATTTATATATATATATATATATATATATATATATATATATATATATATATATATATATATATATATATATATATATATATATAGCATATTTTTTTTATTAATTATATAAGTAGTATTTTTATTATATTACTAGCGGCCCGCTCGCGGCTTCGCCCGCTTTAACCACAGAATTATTTGCTTAATACACTAAAATTATGTTCGTGTTTTAATATACCTATAATGTATGTTTGCAACGCACGCAAGTCGCATTTTCCTACCTCCCATCAGAGAGATGCAACTCTCAATATATTAATTTCTTTAAACTTTTGTCTTAAGGAGTCTTTAGGACCTAAGTTATAGATATAGCTATATAGTTATAGTAATATCGCTACTTACAATAAAATCCTAACTCATCGATGTCTGTACGTGGAAGATATATTAGAAAAATTATTATTACGGACATTGAACTTGGTCAGTTTGTCTGTTTATCTGTGCGTTCAGAATAATCTCAGAAAGGGCTTAACCGATTTAAGTAACTTAACCTAACTTTGTGCCCCTGCGCCGCGATGGCCTTTAATATTAATACAGAATGGAAGCGTCAGCGCTCCTTTTACGGGGGCAATATATAGGATAAAATATTTTAAGCCCATACCTAAAGAAATTAATCAAGATACCTCAACAGTTTAGACGTAGACTTTTTTTTTCATTTCACGATCGATGTTTATCCATACCTGTATTTCGTGTGACGCAGTTACGCATAGATACCAATAACGTTAACACATACTACTACAAAAGTATTACTAAAGGTTAAGCAACTTTGAACTTTGTCGCCAATACCTACGACTCAATTTAGGAATGAGGCGTATGCGGCGGTTTCCCTTTGATAGGCTTATGCCTGTTTACGTGTTTAATGACAAATAGCGTTTTATTTTAATATCAACGATAATATATAATTTATTTTGTATGAAAAATAACTTTTTCACTTTTAGGATTTTTTTTATTGTATTAGGCTTTTATAGAGTGATTAACTATGGTTTCATTTAAAGTGGTGCTGACAAAAACACAAATTGAGCATATTTAATATTTATAGTGATTTTTTAGTGAATAGAACTAATAGTTATTACAATACTTGCGAAGAAAGCATATTTTAGACATTTTTTAAATTCTTATACCTTTTGAAACACTACCAACATTCTTATCGTTAATAAATTATTTTTTTCAAATTAAAAAATTGTCTAAGTTTTTCATCATAATGGCACGAAAATATTTAAAATGTTCAAAATTAAAAGTTCAAAAATGTTGATTGAAAATAATTATACTGCAGGAGGATACCTTTATATGTACTGTTTTTTTATGATATAATGTAGAATAATATATTCTATAGAGAAATCACACATTCCTCTTCACACTTTTTATTCTTTAACTATACGTAAATATATATTTTAGAGGTTACTCTGTACTAAGATGGCAGCTCTGTTCCCGCATTTACGTCCCACATATATAGAAATATAAATCATTGGAAAGAAAAGCAGAAACGCAATTTTATTGCATTTTTTCTTTTTTCCATACTTGAAACGTATTAATAAATTTACATACAATTAATTTGTTTCGAATATAACATTAAGATTGATTCATAAAATAAATTTGATATTTCCCTAACATGATTATTTCATGTATTTTTTTATATACAAAGTTTTTATTAAGTTCTCTTGAGAAATATATCTACTATAAATTAATATAACGTACCTACATGCCAATGATTAAAACGTATTGACATCACCACGTGATCCATCTATTATAATCACAACATAAAATTTTATAAAATACAGCAACCAGCTCGCGGCTTCACCCGCTTAAATTTGTGAATTATTTGTTTGTTTCGGTACAGGGAATTACGTTCCTGTTGTAATAAGTAATGTATGCTTGCAGTGCACTTATGATTTCTAATGTGAAAATTATTAAAACCATGACATTTTCGATTTTCATTAAACAAATTATTATTGGAGCAATTAACAAAGTAATAGAATCAGCAACAATAATATTAATAAATTTTGTCGGTTTCTTGGTTTTTCTGTTAGTCGACGCTTATCTCAGAAACGACTTAAGCGATTTGAAGAGCTAAGACGTGAGCGCGGTGCGGGAGCGGTACAATCGGCTTAATTGTTTTTATTGTAATATTCGTCATGTATGAATGGTGTAATGATTAAATAACTGACCTTTATAACTATTTATTTATATCTTCATAGAGAAATGATAGCTTTGTTCGACACTCCTAATTTTTAAGAAAATAAATTGATCAAAATACATTTAATTATTTTAAGATAATAATTAAAGTAACATATAAAATCTTATATATTATGTTGTAATTATTACAACGCATGCAAGGAAAAATCATTTTATAAAGTTGTTTAATTCTATTAGAATTATAAAACTTACTAAAAACTATTTAATATATTAAATATATAGATATCACATTAGTATCGATATTTTACTGGTAATAATAATTGAAAAAAATATACACTACATCCATACATCCACACATCCACACATCCACACATCCACACATCCATACATCCATACATCCATACATCCATACATCCATACATCCATACATCCATACATCCATAGATCCATAGATCCATACATCCATACAACCATACATCCATACATCCATACATCCATACATCCATACATCCATACATCCATACATCCATACATCCATAAATCCATACATCCATACATCCATACATCCATACATCCATATATCCATACATCCATACATCCATACATCCATACATCCATACATCCATACATCCATACATCCATTCCTACCTACCTACCTACCTACCTACCTACCTATCTACCTAGCTACCCACCTACCCACCTACCTACCTACCTACCTACCTACCTACCTACCTACCTACCTACCTACCTACCTACCTACTTACCCACCTACCCACCTACCTACCTACCTACCTACCTACCTACCTACCTACCTACTTACCTACCTACCTACCTACCCACCTACCTACCTACCCACCTACCCACCTACCTACCCACCTACCTACCTACCTACCCACCTACCTACCCACCTACCTACCCACCTACCTACCCACCTACCTACCCACCTACCTACCTACTTAAAATATAAAATAGATAGCGTTTCTAGTATCGAGTTCTACTATCTCAAATATAAGCTTCTTGGAAACTTAAATACTTATATCTTTTGATAGAGTGAAGCTATTACAATGAAATAAACACTAAATGTTACCTTGATTTACTGGTAATTTTTACGTATAAAACTTGCTTAAATATATTGTGTACTTTTGACGTGATGCGTGTTCACATAAACAGGAAAACAGACAAACAGACAAACAGACAAACAGACAAACAGACAAACAGACAAACAGACAAACAGACAAAAATTCTAAAAATGTTGGAAATGGATTCTGTTAGTTATCCTTTAACACCCTAGCTAATTTTTTTTTAAATATTTTCAATGTACAGAAACGACTTTTCTACAGATTTATTATAAGTATAGATTATTTTAATAAAATAATACGATTGTCATATAATATCAAAGTAACATTATATTTATTGGCTATCAACATTAGCAACGGCGTAAAATTTTAACTTACCCTAGAATTATTCATAATTTAAATTCTTGGTTAGTTTCAGAATTTTCTAATAATATGGCGGCAGTCTATCGTTCAGGTCACATAGCGGGTGTCTCTATATTTCATACTTGGACGGAGAATGTCCGGCGTGCGATGGCTGCACGTAAAGTTATGGTCATCTAGATATTTCTGACTAGCTTCATTATTATTTCAACATTCAGACCTGGAACGAATTGATGGTTGAACATATGACTAATCGAACAAACGTCTACATACTATATTGGACCGTCAAAACGAATATTAAATACTATTCCACAATTTGTCAGGCCGAAGGAAATATCAGTTCTAGCAAAGTTAAATGCTTTCGAAGCACGCTACCGTGTAATCGCGTGTTTACGTAATTTAATTGTGAAGGGACACTACAATTAATGTAATATGCTGTGTATTAGGTTTTGACTGTCGTGTTGTCAGTGATAATGATGGTCATAACGGTTGTCCGTTCAAACCCTTCTCACTAAATAAGTTATACGTATAATATTGATTTAAACGGTTAAACTTACTTCCCATGTATAGAATTTAAATTCATGAACACATTTATTAGATACTAGCAGCCCACTCGCGGCTTCGCCCGCTACTACATGATTATTGATGTAATAAACAGAATTAATTGACAACTATAATGACTTCTAATGTTATTTTTTACTACATTATCGTAATTTCTATTTAGATATTAGTTTCTATGTAGAATTTTTTATTGTTTTGAATGAAAAAATACGACCAATATTGATATTTGATATCTATAAAATACACATAAAGCTAATTATTTATTATACGTATGTATTTTACTTTTTTTCTATGTTATGTAAGTCTCATCATAATTTTAAAACTCTATTAAATGTGCTGATGTCAGTGAATAATTTAAAAATATGTAGTTATACAGTGTACACGTAGATAGGATGTTTTAGGCATTTTTATATAGATTTATTTCATTAAAGAGCAAGTCGTTCTTTATCTCTGTGTTGAATTAATTACGACTTAAACTTAACTGTTATGATTTATGATTATGGTAATCTCCATTAACAATTCAATTTTGTACTTTATTGCATAAAATATTATATAAATAGTGCTTTAAAAATATATATTTTTATCAACAGTGATATAATCAAGACATTTAAAATGTCATTCTTTGGCCAAGAATCTTACCAGCGCGATTGCTATATAATATTCCCAGGCAAACTAATGCCTTGAGTTCATTCAAATGATGAATGAGACTTTTTTTTTAATGAACCGATTTGGATGAACCAAATTTGATGAACCAAGATGAGTTAAAACAAAGCAATTGGTGAAATTTTCAAGTAAATCGGTTCAGTACTTTCAGAGAAAAATGTGACCATACTTCTCGACAGACAGACAGACAAGAAATTCGAAAAAAATATTTTTACTTTCTATTATTCTTTTTAAGTGCCCTATATCCATTTCAGTCAAAATTACTAAATGTACAGACAAAATATTTTTACTGTCTTATTATATATAGATATAAAAATATATGAGACAGTATATCAGCACATGTCCTTACAATAAAAAATTAAATTACAAAAAAATTGTGTCTTTTTCAAATTATCTTCTATTTGAGCTTATTCATTCAACTAGCATGAACTCTACATTGCACAAACAATTTTTCTTTTTCAAACAAGAACACAAGATCGTTTGCATCACTTTCAAACACCTTGTTGCTACTCGAAGGCCCAATAAAGAGAAGAGTCATCTTTAGAACCGCAGTCATTTAAGATTAGACTCTATTGTAGAGTAAGAAGACAGATGTTTAAGGTTGATTTGGAAAATGTCAACGCTACAGGAACAGGCGTAAGTGAACGCGTCAAAGTGTAAAATGAGGGCTTTGCGTCGTGCCAGTAAAAGTCATTACGAAAGGAATGGATGAAAATTGCGTGCATATTTACATTTCTAAGTTAATATGAATGACAGGTTAAAATGAAAATCACAGAAGGTGTACGTTATAAATTCATTATAACGATCTTATGTGATTACATTCTTGTCATTTTATAATATTGTGGCTTTCTTCTTTGTGTTTTTGAATATTTATTTTATACAGATACAAATACAAATTTTATATACTTTTTTTTCACTTTGCTTTCTGTTGAATTGTTTTACATAATTGATGGTTCGGACTCTACGCTATGGATGTAGATTCAAATCAAAATAAAAGGAATATTCATATTTAAATATCTGTAGATATTTTCACCTCAAGGGCCTCACTGTACCATATAATAAAATTAAGAAAATAAAAGTTTAGTTTCGAAGTAAGCAATGATTATTTTATAAATCAAATACACACTGAAGCTTTCAATTTATCAAACAAACATCCTACCCTTGCGTTGGATTTTGAGATACGCTCTCTTACTTACTGCATTAACTTACCATGTAACATGCTTACTTATAGAAATAGTCAAAAATATATAAATTAAATTAAATTAAATTAAATCAGCTTCACGCTGTATCCTAGGCGGGCAAAGGGAACCTAGTGTTAACATTCCAGTCCTCACTTTCTGCCGAATTCTGGAAGCACTGCTTATTGAATGGCAGAACTCAACGCCGCGTTTAGCCCTCGACACTAGAGGGAAAAAATGGAAATAGAAATTTAAGGAAATATTATACATCTCCTCGAGTGGGAATCGAACCCACAACCAGTCACACTTTATGCCTCTGCGCCACGGCTGGTCTAAAAAAAATATATAAATATAAATATTAGAAATTCAATCTAAACAAATGAAATTGAGCGACGTAAAACAAAATTTTACATAATATATTAAACATTCATACATATATTAAGACCGACACGTCAACATTCATATACAAGCATTTACTAGTATATCTGTCTGTACAGAATGCGGGGTTAATCTAGGCAGGAGGTGGATTAATGTGGAATGCACAGGCTGAATCAAAGATAACAATAGCTGCGGGTTGTCGGTGAGCACTTTGCGTCACTTTCGCTACTCAGCATCCCAGAAATATTCGCACCTGACGAGACAGTTCGCTAAATTAAATGTACTGATGCCATAAAAATTATGTTGTTATTGTGTTTGTTTTTCTTAATATAAACAATTTATTTTATATAACTACATAAACTATTAAGTTCTGCAATTTATTTCTAAACATAGTTAAACACTATAAAATCTAACTAGTTAAAAACATAGTTAAAAAGAAACTTTCTTGTTTTTAAATACAATTACTTATTTTATAAAAAGAAATAAACATTCTTACTTTTTTTCTTCTATTATACTACGAAAGGTTGGATAATTGTATGACAGAACTGATGCCCCTTTACTACTTAAACAATAAACAAAACCATTTGGATGCATTTGTTCATCTTTGTATTTACGGTATATTCTGTATATGGTAAAGATAAAATTAACTTCACGCTGTATCCTGCACACAGAAGAGTACTCTTCTGCGTGTGTTCTTCTTTTATATTACAATACAATCATCATGCATGAAGAGTACAGAAGTCTCTATGTGAAAATAACTTGCAAAACACTTGTATATATGTGATTTCTTAAAATAATTTACAGCCACATAAGCTTTTTTGAGGCCAGCCGTGGCGCAGGGGCACAAAGTGTGACTGTAAAATCGACTGGTTGTGGGTTCGATCCTCATTCGAGGAAATGAAATATTTATTTATATTTATATTTTAATTTCTACGATCTGGCGTCAAGGCAAAAGCGGCATTAATTGCCGCCACTCAACTCGCAATGTCTCCAGAACTCGGCAGAAAGTGAGGAACGGAGTGTCTTAACACTAGGTTCCCTCTACCTACCCTGTGTGCGGGATACAGCGTGAAGCTGGTATTATTTTTATTTATTTATTTTATATGATATTTTATGTTTCTTTATTAGAATTACTATATAGAATAGCTTTTATTAATATTTTTATCAACTGTATGTGTACTATCACGCCATATTCACTGAATAGGAATAATATTGCTGCTTACTTCCACATATTAGTTACAACAGTCTGCATAACTGTTAGAAAAGTTAAAATTTAACAACTATAACAATAGTAATCGAGTTTAAATACAATAAATAAATACAATATTTCAGCTTCACGCTGTATCCCGCACACTGCAGGGTAGGCAGAGGGAACGTAGTGTTAAGCCACTCCGTTCCTCACTTTCCGCTGAGTTCTGGAGACAATATTTCAAATATATTCAAATGCATATCTCAAAACTCTGACTTCTCTGACTTCTTTGACGGATTGATTTTAGTGTCATCATTTGATCAGATCATTTAAACCAATAAATAAAATTTCTAAATATTTATTAAATTTATACTTTCCAAGAAATTTGTGGGCAAACTCACTCGCTCACATGTATCGACAATAATTGTATCGACAATTTATCAGAGCAAACTCAAAATAAGGCTTAGAATATTGTTTCTTTATATAACTACATTACATAGGCCTTATAGTCAAAAGACTCTATTTTTGACCGAACTCAGCGCTCAGTCTTGATTGGCAGGGCAGGAAAACTAAAATAAATCATTATCATATATCAGCACAAAAGGATCGAACCCACACTCACGGCCCTACTATTAGTTCAATAATAATATTAAATTCATTCAATTTTTAAAAGCATCAACTTCTAATAAACTAGCGGCCCACTCGCAGTTTCGCCCGCATACCACTTATACTATATATTTTTATTATGCTGCATTTGCAAATTTTTCCGTAATTCTGAGACAGTGCCCTACGTGGTTATGAGAAGACGTCATCGGCGGCATGGGCGCCCCTCGCGGGACTCGTGCAGACTCGCGGTAGTAAACAGAGCGTAGAATTAATTATATGCTATAAAAGCCGAAAATTTAATAAAGATATTATTAAATTTCCTTGATTTAACTTAAACTTCATATTTTTCAGTTTTTTATTTAAGTTTCAATATACATGTCAAATAAAAATCAATAAAATATCACCTTACAATATTAATTTATTTTTTATCACAAAAATCTTTATTATCACTTATTTAAAAGAGTTACATACAGTTCACGGACTTTTTTGGAACTAATAATATCTAATAAAAAGAAAAGTAAATTGGTCCAGTAGATCCAGAGATCTTAGCATCTAAACAAACAAACTCTTCCGCTTAATTATATTAATAGGTATAGACAATCACTTTAATTATTGAAGTTATGCTTATAACTAATTCAATAATATTAAAACAATACAAAAACAAAATAAATAATGTCAAATTATTCTATTTCGGCTTTCTTTAATAATCAATACGAGCACAAGATCTTACTATAGTTTTATGTTAGCAAAGTCACTTTGACGTCGGTACCAAGCTTAGTGGGTTTCTTTGTACAACAGGCGATGTCGAAAACACTTGGTTTTCACCTATACGTACGTGAATCCTTTGTAAATGTGACTCTCTTTGCATTTATGAAAACAGATTTTCTTTTGTTTAATAATAAAATTTTAGGCCATTTTGTGAAGCCGGGGCACAAGCGTTTGGTTGTAAGTGTGTAAGGTAGTGAGTTCTATTCCTACTCGAGGAAATGAAATATTTAATATTTTTGGTTCGTAGCTCTGGTAATGAGGGTAAGCATGTAATAAAGCGAGGAACGCAAGAAGAAGAGTTTTAATGAAAACAGAGTGTCTTAACACTAGATTTCCAGGTGCCCTCGGCGTAAAATATAATGTGATGTATACGGTGTGAAGATTAAAAAATATAGTAGGTAAAAGTAGCACTATTTGTAACTAAATACTCTTTAACTATAAATCAATTCATTT
This sequence comes from Heliconius sara, assembly GCA_917862395.2. Classification (NCBI taxonomy): domain Eukaryota; kingdom Metazoa; phylum Arthropoda; class Insecta; order Lepidoptera; family Nymphalidae; genus Heliconius; species Heliconius sara. Next base: position 21,469 of record CAKJTV020000114.1, on the reverse strand, counting down.
TAAATTTAATAATTTTCCTTTAATTATACATTCTAAATAAGATGTTGACATTATAAAGTTACATATAAGAATGTATGGTTATTGCTACAAAACAAAAACGGAGTAAGATTTAATAATATAGAAAAAAAATAACGATAACACTAATAAATGTATATACCAGAAACAGAAAAGAATAATTAAAAACATACAAATAGCCTCAAGTATATCGCTTGTCTATCAAAATAAGTTACGACCAAAATAATTTTAACATCTGTTTTGGAAATTAGAAATTTTTCTAATTACCAAAAAGAAAATATAAGAATAAAGTTTTAAATACATTTTAATTTTCTCAAAAACAAATATTCCAAATGAAATAAAATTAAAAACAAGAATTTATAAGAAAAACAATCCGTAATCAAAAGCAAAATTTTAAGTGTCACAATGATCATCTCTTATTTGTCTCTACAATACGACGTCTAAGACAATATCCCGTTCATAAAATGCTATATCGGCTCTCGGGAGTTCGCTATTAAAATAAGAAACAGACAAGCCAGTATTGTCCCCCGCCTTATACCCGGCCGTCTATAATTTTGATAATAAATAGAAAATTCTCCTTTGTCTGTAGCGTCTATCCGCTGTAGGCCTGTTCGATTGTATTCCAAGGACTCGTCGCTATCACCAGTTATCTTTTACTTTTATTACGGCAATAAGTAAATATCTGTTTCCAAGAGCGCTACTCGAGTCGTTATTTTCATGAATATTCTGTAAATTTCATCCCTTTCAGCTTAACATGTTTTGCTTATTTATAATAAGCTCTAATTATTTTAGTCCACGAGAAAATTACATTAGGGTTTTAGCAATAATTTTCAGGTAGTTAAGTCGTAACGCGTTACAGGAGCACGGTGCTCTTAAACCATAGTTAATGACCCGCCGAGGGCGTAATTTGAGTTTTTTTCACACTTACTAATAGCTATTTCACTAATTTTCCAAGTTGTGCTTGGGAATTAATTTGAAAATGAAATCACGCTTGGATAGTTTCTCTTTAATGTAAATGAATCGGGTTTTTTATTACGTGTGATTAAGAAAAATCAGCATCATTTATTTATTATTTAATATAATATTTCCTCGAGTGGGAATCCAACCCAATACCAGTCACGTTTACAGTCACACACTTATACTACTGCGCCACTGGCCTCAGCGTCACATGTGAATACACCATAATCATCATCACCTAAAACAGATTACCTGCAAGATTAAACGACTTCAAAGTGAATATTAATTACACAATATTGTATAAACTGTGTTATTCAGTAAATATTTAATTTGATATCTAATTTTCAGGTTGTACCAATAACATAGCTATTCTAAATATCTAAATTATTAATTCAACTAATTTGCCTTTTCGTCAACAACTGTAAGTCGATTGAAAGACTTTTGAAGGTTGTCTGTCGACAGTAACTTTTAATGATAACGTACCTCCTTAATTTCGATTGTAAGTGAATACATGAAATTATATATTTACAGCTAAGTTTGAAGCCAAAAACGACATAATAGAAGTGAAGATCTGAACTTCAGAATTTTGATTTTGAAGTAAGAGTAATATATAGAATCTTCTTAATTAATAAAAAATAATTGCAAAAAATGTTAGTAATTTCTTGTTAAGTAACACATTTCTTTTCATTATTCATTGATTTTATATATATATATATATATATATATTTAATACATTGGTATAATCTAAATGCTGCATTAATGATAAAAGTAACTATAGGTATTAATTAAAGATTAATATGTTACAAAAATATTTTAACCTTGTAGGAATTGGAGCGTGATTGGTATTATCGCCATGGTGGAAGACATGGCCGTTTCGGTTCTATCTTTCATGGTTATTTTCAAATTGCATTTCAAAATGTTTTTTGTCGTTGCAATCTATATAGTAGAGAGTTCTGTTTCACAGGAGTATCTTTTTCTGCGATATAAACGTTACCACTATAAAAAAATAACATGATTCATTCATTAAAATCACTCGTCATACATTTATATCTAAAAATTACTAGACAAAAAATCGCAATTTAAAAAAAATACAATATATCGCAGGTAGAAAAGATTTTCGTTAAATTAAATAATAAAAATGACGGTAAACGCGACTGTTCCGGGGTTCGATCCCCATTCGAGGAAATAATTTTTTTTTTAATTTACATTTCCATTTCATAAGTCAGGTGTCAAGGAAAAACGCTCAGCGTTGTGTTCCGCCACTCATCACGTAATGCGTTCAAAATTCGGGGGAAAGTGTCTTAACACTATGTACTCCCTATGTGCGGGATACAACGTGAAGCTGTTTTTTTTTAAATAATTAAATGGCTGATTTACCTATGTATTGTACTAAATAAAGCATGTTTATTATATCAATAAAACTGAAAAATGCTCACTCCAATATTTAGGGCACTACTAATAGTATAACAAAATATTGTCGAAAATCTTGAACTTTTAAAAGTTACGATTGCGGTTCCGTCTGTTCCTTATAAACCTCTATTATGCTCCGTCCCATTCTCAACTTTTTCGATAACCATAACGAACAAAAACTGTTTTTGTGTTGTCCATTGCGTGAATCCTAACAGCAAAAGGCAACTTTTGAAGTTCAAACTCATCTTGACCAAGTCACAGAAGAAGCTACTGAACTAATAAATATAAATAAAATGTGGACAAGCTACTCTCTTTGTGACTCAAAACATTATAAAGTTTGTTGTATTCAATTTTAACAAATGTTTTATAATATAACTGGATTGTAGAACGGAAACCACTGAATAAAAAAAAAATATATAGACTGCAATTCTTTTGTAGTTTTGAAAGTTCGATGATTGAGTAAAATACATCACGTTTTTAGGCAATTAGAGGCTGTAAATGGTCGTATAAAATTTTGTTCACGTATACTTTATTTTCTGGATACAGTGTAACGACTACTGCCTTTTTTTTTAAAAGTATGCACATGTAACTCTAATTTGGTCTCGAATGTATATACATATATTGATTTGTAATCTATATAAACATGTAAAGAAAAAACTTTGTATCTCTCTTTACGATAATGGTGCGTACTTTATATCCTAAAAAGGCTTTATTTTTTTAAATAGCTGCTTCGAAATACGTTGTAATATACGAAATACGTAATAAGTTGAATCAGATTTGAGTTATATTCTCTTCAATAATTATATTTAAATTAGTATAAACACTAATCTCTGATCTTTATTTAACAAATTCTGGTTATGCTTCATTGGTATTCGTATAATATCATTTAGAGCTAGTTTTTTAAAAGTTGAAGTAAGTATAAAAACAGATCTTTACATATTTCAATTAAATATATTCTACTCATATTTACATATTAATAGAATACTAACGGTCTTCTATCAGTTTTACGCTGTATTTCGCACACAGCAGGGTAGGCAGAGGGATCCTTGTGTTAAGACACTCCGTTCTCCACTTTCTGCCGAATTCTGGAGGCATTGCGTGTTGAGTGGCAGAACCCAACGTCGCGCTTAGCCTCGACACCAGAGCGAAGAAATAGAAATATAAACGTTCTTAAATATAACTAATAAAAAATTCAATAAATATAAAAGTTAGACCTAGTAAAAAGATAAAATATCTAATTTTAGATTTAAATTGGCACTTCTACAATGTTTATTTATTATACGTCTCAGTGCAGCAACAAAGTTGAAAAGATATTGTCTGCGCTATGAAAGTTTAGTTGCCAGTGTGGAATAAATATAAATAAAACTAGATTTACGGAAGGTTCAACAAACTTAAGAGAAAACGTGTTAAAGACCACGCAAAGGAATCTTTTATTTTGTGTACGACAGTAAATGTATAGAAAGTCGCAAAAAAAATACAAAAATAGTACCTAGGCCTCAAGTCATAGCGTCCATTAAGGCAAGCCAACAAATAGTGAAATTTAAATAAAGAAGCTTCGCTAGGATCAATTACGTTTTTAAAAGACGGCATCTTTTATAATATTTTCATTAAAAATTTCCTTCAAAGAGACGGGAGCCTGTCTCATTATTGCATAGGATTTGAAAATGGCGACGAGCGACGAAATTCAGGTACATAATGCCTTTAAAAAATTGCAGTATAATCTCTTGCTTCTAATTAATTTCGATTAGCAGCAAATTTTAGGGTTGTTTTAGAAAATAGAATTTTCTATAAGCCTTAAATATAATAGGTTCTCGCTGTATCCCAGCAGCAGGATGGGCAGAGGGAACCTAGTATTAAGATATCCGTTTCCCATTTCGGTAAATGGGATTCCATTCCAATTCTGGAGGTATTGCGTGTTGAATGACGGATTCTATAGAAATGTTTTTCCTATGTTTGCAACCCCCACTACACCACACCGTGATGTTATATATGAATATGAAGTATACTTTAAATATATAAATAAAAAATATATATATAAATGTTTAATTATTTAAGTTTCTAATATTAACCATATTTGAAATACAATTATATTTTATGATTTAGTTTAAGGTTCCAAAATCATGACATTTAATAACAAATTTACAACTGATATAGAGAATACATGCTTTGAAAATTCATGATATCTTTCATTATGGATAGAAGCCCGTACTTTCAGACACTAAAAATCGAAAACATACAAAAGTACGAAGTCACGAACAATAAACCATTCTTTCAATGCACGAGGCCAGTTGATTCCACATTCTAATATTATCATACTTGGACTTAGGTTTTTCAAACGCGCTCAAAGCCAAGGGGGCACAGGACAATAAGGATAAAATGGTAACGTAAAATCGGACCGTCGGACAAACGAGTGATCCAATAGGGGCTACTTTTTTCTTTGAAAGACTAAAATGCAGATTTCTCCATCACATTGGTGGAGAGAAAGACTAGCTCAAAGGTTTCGGCGCAGTTATTACTGTTTAAGCGTCACGTGTGAAAGAAAATCAATGATGATTGCATCTCTTTCAACGATAACAACAACTGCTTCGATGCGATAATAAAGCACTATATGATGTAGTTTCGATGATAGACGTCATGAAAAACGCCGGTAGTATCGTAATTAAGCACATTTGTAAATCATGTAAAGAAAATAAAAATTAAATTAATTTCCTTTTATAAAAAAGAGTATTTGAAAATGAAAAAGTAAATCTTTTCAACATTTTTTGACCTGAATAAACCATTTCATCTTAAAACTTTTCTAACAGACAAATTCAGTTTAGGACTTTTACGTTGTATTTACCAAATTTTTATTCCTTATATTGAATGGGAGCGAATGGATTAGCGGAGTTAAACTTTTTCAGTTATTATTCATAAATGCAAATCCAAAAATTTTATATAGAGTTTATTTCAAAGTGTAGGATCAGACTAATATTAAGAATTTAATTAAAAAACCCGTTTGGCGGAATTGTAATACCGTTTCCTAAAATATTTTCTCAATTATAAATCGTAAAATGTAATATTGCATACATTTAAATTATTTAATATCTACCATTAAAAGTTCGTAAATGTACATTATGATTTCAAAAAATATTATTCTTTTCAGGTTCTGCAATGTACACGACGACGTAGCTAAATAAAGATGGACGAAGTAACGCAATACATGCGGGGCATGGCTTTGTTTTGGATCTTCTCTGGACTCGTTGCAGTGGACGCAGTCAAAATTGTTATTGAGCCTCTACCTAAAGGTAAGATAGGAACTACATTTGTAAGAAATATACAAAAACACATTTACATACATCAATTTATATACATATCTTGTTATTAAACTATGCAATTCATACATTTAGATTCTGAAAACGGAAATGATATGTTTTTCGCAAAAAAAATACCTTTTCGACCTGTCGCTCACAGCTAGGTAAACAAAATCGGGGCGTTCGTTCTTAATTTACTTTTTTCCAGTAGGAGCACGGGAACGTCCCTCGAACGTCCACCCCCCTGGTGCAGGACTTCGTTTTAGTTTCGTTTAATTTCCTATCTACTGTCACGACGCTTATTGTGGACGCACTCACACAGACCGACCTTTGTTCTGGAGACACCGCCACTGATAATACCAAAATCATTTTTATTCGCGACTCCTCATCTATTTTCGTACGCTTTATTGTATTCACATTAATTTCGCAGTTCACAGCTGCAAGTTACGCAGATTTCTAAGGAGTTTTTATCTGCTCCCAGTGTTCTTTCTTTTGAAAGTGAGAGCTCCTATTAATATTAATTAAAAGTTTGAATAATTGAATGGATTCGGAATTGTTCCCGTTGTTGGGTTTCACTGGGAGTGATTCGCGGCAATAATTAAAACTTAAGAGGAAAATGGGTTTGAGTTCATTTTTTAATAGCTGTTCAAAATATTTTTTTGTCAACTTTTAGATTTACTTTCAACATATACCTAGCGGTATAGGTGTAAAACCTATAAAAATATATATTAAATAATATTATACTCTACAAATAAAACAAGTACTAACTAAGATAACAATATTAACCAATATCTTCTATAGATAAAATACATAGAAATAGAATTTGTTAATAAGAAAAATAATATAAATCATTAAAACCCATAATAAAATAAGCATTAAACCGTATCAGGTAGTTTACCACAAAGTAAATAGAAACTAATATGGCAAGTTAGCTCGTTAACTGTTTGTGGGCGGGGCTGTTCTGTCAAAATTCACATGTAACTGGTCATGAACTTTCTGTTAATGCATGATGTATGGCTTCACCTCACGTGGTGAGCTATATCAAGTCCACTTAGAATAAAAAAAATACAGAAATGTCACAGTAACAATTAGACTCGTAAATACTTTACGTTGTCGGTAGCTCGTTGTAGTTTTTTTTTATTTCAGCTTCACACTGTATCACGTATATATATTTTATTTCCTCGAGTGGGAATTGAACCCACAACCTGTCGCGTTTACAGTCACACGCTTTTACCCCTGCGGCACGTTTAGCCTCTTGCTAATTGTGAAATGTATAAATCTTCATTTATTGTTAATAAATCAAGTAAAATTTCCCTGTGTCTATCTCACTAGTTGCGAGATACAGCGTGAAGCTAAAAAGGGTGCATTCGTTAAAAAATTATGAACTTTGTAAAATCTTCATATCTTATAATATAAAATATCTTATAAAATAAGAATTATTATATCAAGATTATAGGTTGATATTATTTATTTATGGATATATCTATTTCTATTTATTACAAGTAGGTGTTGAAAATTTTTATTACGCGTAATCATTTTAATTTATCCTTAATCTAAGGTGCTAATCGTATTAGAAGTTATATACCTGTTTATAATATGTATGTTTTCGGTTCACGAATAGCTTACTAGGCTTAAGCATACTTAACGCCACGATAAGCCAATGTCATTTTTAACTTCATTAATAGAACATAAATTTATGAACTTAGTCACAAACGAAAATAATTATGTTATTATACTTAATAAAATAGTAAATAATGTTTATAATGTTAATCCAATAATAGAAAGCACGATAATAGATCAACCAAGGTTCAAGTACTGTAAACGTTTTGCTACGTAAAATTTGAACCCACGATCAGTTTTGCCACACACACACACATAATAGCCATTCAACAATAAAACATTAATATACAGAAACCAAACTCCCGAAACATTTAAAAAAAACCGAACACCCTCGTTTAGTAACAAATAGGATCGCTTTCACATTCAAAAGCAAATATATCACCAAAACGAATGGCAGGAATTGCCTCATGAACTTGTTCCACACATCAACATGTCTACTGAATAGGATAGTAGATCTGCGGGTGCCAATTTATCGCGTTGATGGTAACATGTTGGTAACATGTTGGGAACATGTTGGCGACAAATGGCAGTCTATGCACTCATATACTGAGCTGGTTGGATTTTCGTTGGTCGATTTCAGCTAGCGCTCTGTGTACCGCAACTGGACCGATACAATGTAAGCGATCACTATATTCAGATTTCAATTTGTAACTTTGAAATTACTTTTCTAAGCTCGTTTGTGTGCTGGATACGCTGGGACTGGATGAATTCGCGAATTTGCTATGTTTGACCATATAGCTGCACATAGTATTCAATCTATCGTTTATTATTTTTTTCTATTAGCGTGTCACTCTGTGTAACGCTCAAATATAAATCAAGTGTTAAGACACTCCGTTCCCTATTTCATACGGCATAAAACTAGTTAAATTGTGAATTTCAATGAATTGGAAGTTTAGATGTGACATCGTAAACGATACCGGTTATCAATAGTAAATACATTACGGTTTTTTTTTATGTGGCTATTGATATATGATACGAATATTGGATATATTGGATGGAAATGTGAAAGTTTTATTATTTAAACATATGTATATTATGTAAATTTTTGAAAAAAATAATATTTTCACATTATAATGTTTCAAAAGTCACCCTTGAAAGAGATACATAAAAAATATATTGTATACAACGTCGGCTTCTTATTATATAAATATAAATATGGTGTGTTGAGTAGAAAACCTCAACGCTTCACCTTATCTACTAAAGTTTTTAAACTTTAATTGGATAAAATAATTCATTTTACCAATAAAAATAGTTTATTATTCTTACTGGGAATCAAACACACGATTATCGCACTACAGTCGGACGCTTTTCTAGATTAAATAATAAGAAAATATAATAATAATATAATTAAATGATATATTGTAAAAAATATTTTTTAACAAAGATCTTTGCCTAAGAAATATTTTAATTGATTGTTTGTTATATGATAAACATTTATTTAAATTAAAAATTATTAATTATATTAATATAATAGTTAGTACGAAAGTGCTTAAAAAATCAATAAATTTATTGAAAAAAAAAACAAATAACTTGTAATTTAAAATCTACCATTAAAACCATACAAATTTCAATAAATATTAACTTGCAATCATTTAAAAATTTGAATATAAAATTAAAATAGTTTTAAGGGTTGATATAATCAATAAGGTAAATTGTTGAATAAATTATTAAATTCATTTAATATTTAAAATTGAGCTTGGAGTAGTACAAAAGGTTCTACTTAACTTTTACGACAGGGTTTGATTTCAACTGTTTAATTGCGTCGGGCATTCGGGAAGTTTCGCGTTGACATTTTGGTTACATTGTTTCAAATTTATATTGCGTCCTCCCATAAAAGATACAACCACTTGACTTTTGTTTAAACTAATTTGGCCACAAAGACAGAAATTAGTAAGTTCTCATTTAGAAATGAACTTGTGCTACAATATTGCAGCATAAAAACCTAACAGAATATATTATTTCCATTACTTTAAATAAATTCAATTCAATGCAATTCATTTGAAATATACAAGTGTATCTTGATTTTATTAGAGTGTAAATTAAAAAAATATCTTTTATATACAATTTTGCCAGTAAAAACCAGACTAAATTGTAGGTCAAATGGAAGCACGTCTTATAAAAGTTAACAAGCTTAAGTATCCACGGGCGTATGCCCTGATTTTGCATGAAATTAATTACAATTATAAGTTTGTAATAGTTTTTTCATCTGTAATATTATTCATATATTAATATAAATTTGAGGCCAGTCGTGGCGCAGTGGCACGAAGTGTGACTGTAAAACCGACTATTGTGGGTTCGATCCCCGCTCGAGGAGATGAAATATTTACTTAAATATATATTTCCATTTCTTCGCTCTGGTGTCGAGGCTAACCTGATTTATTTGATTTAAATATACATTTCAATTTTCAGAATGTTTCCTTTATTTGTATTAAAGTGATCACTTCTCGTCAATATTTATCATTATAATATATATCAGCGGATAATAATTTATAGGTTTTAAGTACAAGCGTTACAATTTTGTTTGAAATGAGCGACAAATATAGTCTTATAATATTTTTTTACTATAAAATATCACTTTTTCACTTTTTTAGACTTTTCCAGTATATTATAAGTTCTCAATTTCGTGCCAGAACTCATAACTATAGGTTCACGGGAAGTATTCTATGTATTTAGATTACTCAGCGAGTTTCATACAAAATGCACCAAAAACGATGCATAAAAGCACGTTCAATTGCGTTGATTAAGAGCTTGATTTTTTCTGTGCTCCAAGAGTATTTAGACCTAAATATAATATTTTAATTTCAGCTTGATATCTTCGAACCTCCCACGAAGACTTCGAGTCTTTAGAGATGGACAGACTCAGAACAAAATGATCCTATAACTTTATTGTATCCATTATTTTTTACAGATCTTAAAATTAAACCTATTTCTTTGTAACGCTTATTAAGTGTATCATAAATTTACCGAAAACTTTAGTAACAGTTTTAATATGAATGTCAGTCAAATAATCCCTAATAGATAATATTATAAACGTCTGTTTGTTTGTCAATATTTTACACTATTAGACCTAACATAGCGAGAAATACGCGCCAATTCTGATAGAATTCTATTTCTACAAGAATGGTGTTGCTTGATAACATTTGAGTTTTATTCAAGAGTCGGAAACAAAAATGTCCTCGAGGAAATGAAGGAAAAATCCACTTTGCGGCAGAAAGTCCCGTCTCCCGGGACGCCACGAACAGCGATGATTAACGTCTTTTACACGAATAACTGTTATTCTTTTACCCAAACAATACACGAAATAACGTCATACGTCCATTATTTATTGTGGCATTTAGCTAATAGCCGGTCGAATACTTGTTTCGAAGAAAGTAGTTGGTAATGAGATAAGTTTCATATTGTTCCAGGTTATAATTTTTTAGTAAATTAAATACATATTTTTGTTAAAGATATCACACTTTGTAGGTTATTACTATAGAAACGTTCCATTCAATTAGACAGAAGCCTAAATTCGCACACATTTTTTCTAATTCAGATTTATTTACTGTACAAAACGAAATATAAATCTCGACCTTTCCAGATAATTAAATGATGTACGAAAAACTCCCATTGCGCCACAATAACATTATAGAATTTTCTAAGAAATATTTATTCATATTTCAAGATTTTCCCAACGTAAACATCTATACAAACAAGCTTAAAACTGAAGGAAAACAAAAATATCATATAAATAAGGTAAATGAACAAGATTTCAAAACATATCGATTTGCATCATAAAAAAGAGGAAATTAGCCGTCAAAGATCTAACGCGAGAGATCAAGTGGTGCCTTGAAAACAATAGGAGCAGATCTCATTTCAACCCCAAATACGTTTCCGATATTCAATATACGGTTCAAATAGGATCACATGAAAGTATCGATATTGTAATATATGATAGGTATAAGAGAGTCGTATTTAAATTTTGAAAACACGTAAAGCAGTTTTTTTATTTATATTGTATATTGATGTTAGATAGAGGTCAGTCGTGATTAAGGAGCATGAGCGTGTGACTGTAATCGTGACAGGTTGTGAGTTCGATTCCCAGTCGCGGAAATGAAGTATTTAAAAAAATATATGTTTTTTGTTTTGGTGTCATAACACGCGGAAAGTGGAGTGTCTTAATATGTCTAGGTTCCCTTTGCTCACAGTATGAAGCTAAAAAAATAGATTTTAAAAACAGTTAAATAGTAATTTACTATAATATCTTTAACTGGAATATAATAATATGGAGGCCGTGTAGCAATTTATTTATGTAGATGCCGCTGGTCAATTACACGGCACCTCTATCTAGTTAGATAGTTTCGACTGTTAGAGAATATTAATTATAAATGATAATGTAAACAATACTATATTATTTTTAACAGTTTTAAAATATTATCCTACACTTAAAAGAGAAAAATACTATTTAGGAAACATTAAAATTTTGAACGTAGCGGAATTTGAACTCGCGTCTCTCTCGAAACTCTTCAAGCGCTCTGACCAACTAAGCCACACGTTCAATGAACGAACTTAGGTTTAGTTGTTCAGAGTTCCAAAGAGGCCGGATTCCAAAGAGGTGCGGCTTCAACTCCCGCTCCTTTTTTTATGTTTCCCGAAAAAGTATAATACTATATTATATTATGTCTCGCGGGCTGATAATAAAATAGTTATAATAGTATAACACTACAAACTAAAAACATGCTAAAAGACGAATGTAATGTGACAAACTCGATGTGTTTACTAATAGGCAGTCTAGACTTATATCAGCCGTCTTCAAATTCCATCATCAGACAATACTTAGCCATATACTTTCCACGTTTCATGATGACACATTAATTAGAACTGCGTTTAATTTCGATTATTTGATTTATACTACATAGTTTGTTATAGCTTTACGTAAGAAACACGAAAGAACTAAATAAAATGGAAAATGAAATATTAAATAGTTGTAACCCATTTTATCGTGAAATTTGAACCTATAACTATCGCTTTTAGTCAAATACTAAGGCATGTAATTTGCGAATTACTTCTAAAATGTAAGACATTATAGCAATAAGTTAAATCATAAAAAGAAATATTATAAAATCAATAAAGATGAGGCCAGTTGTGGCGCAGCCGCACAAAGTGTGACTGTAAAATCGATTGGTTATGGGTTCGATCCCCACTCGAGGAAATGAAATATTTATTTAAATTTATATTTCCATTTCCTCGCTCTGGTGTCGAGGCAAAGCGCGGCCTTGAGTTCGGCCACTTAACACACGATGACTTCAGAATTCGACAGAAGGTGGGGAAAGGAGTGTCTTACACTAGGTTCCCTCTGCCTACCCTGCTGTGTGCGGGATATAGCGTGAAGCTGAAAGAAATATTATAAAAGTAACTAACTAATACATAAAATATCATATGTAGTTACATATATTTCGTTGGAACGCAAGTATTTTCTTAAATTCAATATTTCACTTCGTACCATGAAATATTATCAGCTGTAGAGAAGACTTATGAAACTGCCTATAACGTAATAATTTATTTAAGTGTTCGAGTAGCTTCAGAAACTGGATATTATATTAGCAAATAAGCTCCTTATGATTTCTTAGTGAAAAAAACAAAAATAATGAAAAAACATTTTATTAAAATATATTCTTAATAAGATTTTTCTACCCAAAATCGTCGGTCGTTACGTGAAATCACATAGCTAATAGCGGTGTCTTATTTCGAAGAAGTCCTAAAAATGGCGTTTTATTTTTACAATTTCTATTGTTTGTAGCCAAGAGTTATATAAATTAATATAAATGGTAAAAAAAGTTATAAATTTACGCAACGTATTTTTTTTTGGTATTTTCCCATAATAAAAAAAAATAATTTGATTGAACAATGATTAGATAATAATAAATGGTTGATCCTATTAAATCAGTTTAATAAAGCACCTTTTTCTCCATCTGGAAAATCGCCTCGATGGGGTAGTAAAAACGTGTGTATTATGTCATGGAGTGTTGGTTATTCACAGATTTGCACATTTTATGCTATGAACAATTCACAATACGATTGATTATTAAAATAACTAAAAAAGTGACACAAATATTTTATACAAATCATAAACACATAACTTTACTACAAATTGCTATCATATCAAAAATACCTAAGTCCAGACGGTGATTTAGAGCGTAATATATTATATGAGCTTGCCTTCACCGCGACACGTAACCCCCTACTAATAATGTATTCTAGTCAGCTCATCCTGACCTTTCAATATCATTCTAACCGAAAGCGTCTGAGAAAAGAAGTCGATCACCATTGTTTACGCACAAAATAAAGTTTTCTCCTCATTGGCTCCGAGATAAAGCAGGGCAAATTAAATTCACGCCAGTCGTAGCGCAGAGGCACAAATGTGTGGTTGTGAATGAGATTCGTTGTGGGCTCGGACCCCATTCGAGGAAATGAAATATTTAATATTTTTATTTCTTCCCTCTAATGACGAGGCCAGTCGTGGCACGAAGTGTGACTGTAAAACCGACTGGTTGTGGGTTCGATCCCCACTCGAGGAGAATATTTACTTAAATTTATATTTCCATTTCTTCGCTCTGGTGTCGAGGCTAAGCGCGGCGTTGAGTTCTGCCACTCAACACGCAATGCCTCCAGAATTCGCCAGAAAGTGTTAGTTAACACTAGGTTCCCTCTGCCTATCCTACTGTGTGCGGGATACAGCGTGATTTATTTATTTATAATGACGAGGCAAAGACGGCGTTGAGCTCAACTACTCATTACGACTCTAGAACTCGGCGGAAAATGGGGAATAGAGCGTCATAACACCAGCTTCTCCCGCATACAGCATTATAGGCAGATATTGCTATATGCTGGATTCAGCGTGAAGATGAATATAACAGATTAAATTCGGATTGTGTTTACACGGACCTCCCCACGTAAAAGAACCTAAATACGAATACAAAAATATCATTTAGCATAGCGTAATAGACTCCAAGGGAGGTTGCTTTACGACTTCTTATTTGGCGTCTTGTAATGAGTTTTGTAACGAGGAGGGTCTCGTAGCATCTCTTTGAAGTTAACGCGTACCCTGCAATGGTAATGTTGGAGAAAATGTGATTTGTTCCGCGTTAAAGGTGGAACACGAGCTCTTACGTCGATTTTCAAATATATCAAGCCAAATTGACAATCGTGGCACATGTAAATATGTAAGGAGAAGTAAACCTTCGATCCTCTTGTTTTTCTTTTTTGGAGCTTATAAAAAATTGGTTCATTTTTTATATATATTTTCGTTTATTTGTTTTTTTTTTCATGCTTAAAGTTTATTTCTCGACGTTTTTTTTTGTAACCTCTAGTTATGACAATGTAACTATATGCGTTATACTTTTTTTATATTGTTAGGAAATTACAGTTTATTGTGTTACATTTATATACAGAATATGATAAAAATATTCCGTGTTCATTTCCAAAACAAAATCTTTTTCAAATATGTAAAATATTAGTTTTTATACGACTAGTAGAACAAGAGGCAAGGGAGTTCATTTCATATCAATATTTTGATTTGTTTATAGATACTTCGTTCCCCCATTTTACGCCAGAGTGACGCGGCCGTGAGTGACGGAACTAAACACTGCACTTTGCCTCGATATCAAAGCAAAGAAATTGAAATATTAAATATTTAATTTTTTTGAGTGGTAATCGAACCCACAACCCATTGCGTTTACAGTCTCATGCTTGCTAAATTCTAAAAAAATGCAAAAATAATATGCCATAGTACATTGAAATTTATAAGTACAAAAAATATATAAAAAATACAAAGTAGAAAAAGCCAAAATGAAAATGTTAAATAATAGGAGTCTCGCTCAGGTAGCCTAAAGAAATTTTGTCACTTTGAATTTGGTAGGATGTGATCCTTGTTACCTTCTTTTACGCAGACTATGTTTCGCCTATTTTACGACATGCGGTAAAACCGAAAGGAACCTTTCTACTCAAATGTTTTTTTATTTTGTATGCTCGTAGAATAAATAAGAAGTTTTATGTAGAGGATTTCTAAGGAACGTCAGATCATAGCTTACTGTGGAGTGGAGGTCTTACATTACATTCTCTCCTAAATATTTGCATTTAAAAATCGTGGCGCATGGGGAACAAGCGTGTCTCTGTAACCGACAGGCTGTGGGTTCGATACCCAATCGAGGAAATTAAATATTTAACATTTCCATTTCTTCGCTCTGTTGTAGAGACGTTGAGTTCAGATGTCAGAACGTAAGAACGGAGTGTTAACGTAAGAACGAAGTGTTAACTTAACACTAGCTTCCCTCTGCTTACCATGATATATGCGGGATACAGTGTAAAGCTGAAAATTAAAAAAAATGCCGATATGAACTGAAGTAGTTTCTGAGATTAGCGCGCTCAAACAAATAAGCTCTTCAACTGTATGATATTAATATTGATTGTTATTGATAAATAAGAAATAAATTAAAGCTAAATAAGCTATAAAAGAATCAGACATCGACTGTTCTTCCACTTTATCCTTACAATTGTTAATTGTTCTGGTATACATTAATTATTTATAATGTAGTAACTACAATATATTTATTAATAAATAATTAGTCGTTACCAAATTATGCATAATCGATTGTTGTGAGTTCGATCTCCACTCGGGGGAACGAAAAATTTTTATTTCCTTGTTTTGGTAAGATAAAGTACAGTATTAAGTTCCACTACTCAAACCACGCGAAAAAACGAAATTTTCTAACACTCATTTTCTTCTTAAGAAAAAGTGTCTCCCTAAGTAGTGAAAATTGATAGTAACCTTCGAATATTCAGTCCTTCTACCTACCCTTAAGCTACTTCTACCTACCCCTAAATATATCATGAAGTGTCAAGAAAAAAAATTATTACTTTCATATATGCCATATTTTTATTATTACTCGACGCCAGCGCGGCTTTGTTTAGAATAAATACATATTACAGGGGGTGGTTTATTTGATCGCATGAAATTACAAAGAGCAGCATTGGGTCCATTACCATAATTATATGCAATTTGTTTAAAATAGAACCATACCATATAAAAATGTTTTAAAGTTGTTGTATCGGAAGATGTTAGAATTTAAAATAACATATATAATAAAATAAGGTCAGTTGTGGTGCCTTGTGCCCACATATTCCGTTGGATTCCGCCACTCAACACACAATGCCTCTAGAACTTCGGCGGAAAGTGGGGAACACTAGGTTTCCTCTGCTTACCCTGCTGTGTGTGTGAAACTGATTATGATTATAAATATTTCATTTCCTCAAGTGAGAATCGAACTTACAACCAGTCGCGTTACTACTACTAGTCTCTTATAAACACTTACATGTCACATACTAATATAACTAAATTAAGAAAATACATATGTGTGAAAAATAATAAAATCAATTTAAGATAAGAACACGTTTCAGTGTCCGAGTTACCCGTTGAGATTTCCAGTCTTAAGGGATTCAGATCCTAATTGGACGCGGGCTGCCTCTGGATCGCTGGCCGATTATTTAATCTTTAATATCAATAGAAAATATTTTGTATTTCATACAAACAATATGATGTGTTATAAAGTTATTGAATTTTTTATTGTATACAGAGACTGAACTTTTTTTCTTATTTATATCGATACAAATGACGATACTTACGACGACAATGACGATATAAGATTTTACTTTTATGAAGGTAGTAAGATTTTTTATCTTTACGCATCTTTTGCACGCGGTGCGAAATGGGAACCGGGAACCTAACAAATACACAATATGTGGAATGGACAAAATAATACTTGGTTCACTACCACCCAATCACCCTTCCACTCAACCCTTCCACCCATTTTTAGAATTTTAAACTAAATCAGGCCAGACTGGATAAATTAAATTTTAAAACTATATCTGTACCATAACTTCAAATTGTTATATCATATTTATAGCAGCAGTTATGTATATTCAGTTAAGATTTTATTTAGTCTTGCTTGCAAAAAAAATGCTCTGCCATATTATACCTATACAGATGTAGCCTATAATATATATATATAGGCTTTTACCGAGAAAGACTGACATTTTTTTAAAAATTGTGTATTTGTGTTTTCGTGTTATGTATATAGTTATATAAACTTGGGAAAACACGGTTACTTCAAATGGTTTTTTTCAAATTTAATTTTATTTACATGTACTTATAATATTATAAATAGAGAGTTTTTTAAGCTACAAATTCTCCAGGCTTACCCTACAAAACATTTTTACTTGGACCCCAATTGTAAAATGTAAGAATAAATCAAATAAAGTTCGCTGTTTCCGGATAATATTTATAGATTAATATGTTCCGGATATCCGGCTATTGTTTATGGTTCATTATAATTTTATTAGTTACGATTATTGAAATGAATTTTAAAACATACTATTACAAGATATTTTTTTCATATAATTTCGATTTTTTCAAGCATATAATAATATATATGATAGAAATGCTTTTAAAAGTAATGGAAAATACTGTTAAACGTATAAAGTTATAAGCTTTACAAGATCTACGTAAATATAGCTACGTAAGTATGCTTGTAGAGGATGCACAACGAACGAACGAACGAACTAGGAATATTTACTAAACATCGCTTGTATGAATAGAACTTCTCAGAATGTTATATTATTTTTGTTAAATATAAACTGTTGAAAAATTATTTAAACCTTTTTTTTCAGCTTCACGCTGTATCCCGCAAATAGCAGAGTAGGCAGAGGGAACCTAGTGTTGGTTATAATTTATGACACTCCGTTTCATACTTTCCACCGAATAATGTATTGTATTGCTACCAGTGATATGGAAATAAAAATAGTAAATATTCAATTTCCTCGATTGGAAATCGAATCCACAACTTGTGGCGTTTATCGTCTCACGCTTGTGCCCCTACGCATTTCTCAGCTTCACGCTGTATACCCGTACACTGCAGTGTAAGCAGAGGGAACCTAGTGTAAAGACACTCCGTTCCCCATCATTAACTGAATCTAACTTAATATTTGTAGCCTAAAAATAGCAAAGACGAAGGAAAAAGGAAATAAAACATCACATTAGCTTATTCAAAAGTAAGCGCGACACATAACTGTCCAAACATCTTAAAACTAAATCTACCCTGAATATTTTATAGTCGTATCACTTCTTTTCACTCAGAACTGGCGACATTATAAATAGAAAACTATCTCAACCTTAAGTACGATTCGAGATCTAAAACTGAAACATTATAGAGCCTCATTCCACAGTATTATATCTTTTCTATTTCTATAAAGTAAGACGGCATGACACATTATTTCAAAAGAAATGCATACAGTCAAGGTGTTGGTAAACGTTCATCTCTGTCGCTTTTGAGACAGTGCTTAGAAAGCATTTCATGCGTTATTTTTAAACATTTTCTGGCCCGTTTTTACTCTTTATATGACAGTAGAAACTGGGGTAAGTGAAATAATGTACAGTTCGGTCTTTGTGTGTTACTTTATGTCCAGAATGGCAGTCGAGTGACCTATATTTAAGAATTAAAAATATTTTTACAGGTTTACGCTTTACCTCGCATATAGCAGGGAAGGCGGAGGGAACCTAGTGTTAAGACACTCCGTTCCTAACTTTTCGGAGAATTTTTATAAGCATTGCGTGGTGCAACTGAACGTCATGAAAATATTTAAATATAATAATTTATTTCTTCGAGTGCAAGTCAAATCCACTACTGCCGCGTTACTTTCAAAAGCTTGTGCTCCTGCGCCATGACGGCCTCAAGGTATAAATATAAAAGTGTATTTATAAATATATAAAGAAAGGCTTAACTTGCAAAATGAATAGCAAAGGAATATACATTTATATATGTAAAGAGGTTAAATATTTTTCTACGATTGAATAAAATATGCATGAGAGTGGATTCCGCGGTATTAATACGGACAAAAGCGTTATACGTGAAGTTATTTCAATATTTCTTGATTTTTACGATACATTTTATAGTAGATTAAATTTATTTTCAGTCGAAAATATCAGAAAGTAACGACGATCATCGTGAATGAGGTATTTTCGTTTCGCCGCTCTGACCTGACAAAGCGCAGCATTTAATTCCGCCGCGCACAAGCAATGTCTCGATTACAGGCGGAGAGTGGAGAACGGACTTTGTTGATACTAGGATATCTTTCCTGCCATGCAATATGAATCATGAAGATCATTTTTAATTTAATGAAACTATTATCCTTAATACACAAAAACATACCAAAATTCCACTGAGGTAACCGTATTGTGTAGTATGACCAACTGTCACAGGGTAACAAGCAATGAGCAAGACCATTTGTTTGTGGGTCTCTAATCTCACATCACTATTAGCCTCCCGTCAACCGTCTGTCGCAGTCAATTGTCGCGACAAATGAGTTTTCATATCTCCACTAGCTGTGGTACGGCCTACATTATTAACCGTTTCCAAGACTGAAAGGTACCGTAATGTGGAACGTGATATAATATAGTATAAACGTATGTGGTGGTATATGTTTGTCGTTTCATTGTTTCATTTTATTGAAAATATCGGTATATGATTATTGATGTTAAGCAATTTTTTTTTAAAGGTGTAAAACAAATAATTTCTATTACAAAAAATCTAGGTAAACAATTATTTGAATTTTTAAGCAAGCAATAACAGATCTAACATGATTTTAGTTAACTCGTTATAAAAAATGTGAGTACAGGCCATTTTTTATATTGTTAATATTATATTTTATTCATGTAATACTTGTGACTCAAACGCGTCTTCGCCCACTTAAACGTATTGTTACATTATAGTAAAATTTTACAATATGTTAACATAAATTGTAGCCGGCGGTTTGTTATAATGATGTATAAGCTAACTGTAAAATTTCACCTAAATCTGTTCAGTAGTTTTTGGATGAAACTTAAACAAATATCTATACACACACACACACCAATCACTTATATTATTAATAGGACTAATGTTTGTTTTCGAACAGTTGCAATTAATTTTTATCCAATATTTCAGTATTTACGTGTATATAAACGTGTCGTCAATGTGCCTGCAGGCGATGGTCCAATTCATTTCAAATAATCAAAATGTATAAACGTTTCTAAACTCCGTTCAATATAAAACGAAATAATATTTCTGAAATTCGGTTAATAATAATATCTGACTATCTAATTTAGTGTAGAAATCACATAACATTAAATAATGATATAGTATGGTAATCAAAGTGATTATGGCGTTCCGATCGTGCCAGTAGAGCACATATCACTTCGCTAAACATTAAATAATAATATACTGGTAACGAGACAAAGCGCGGTGTTGAGTTTCACCACTCATGTCGTAATGTCACGAAATGTTTACGTAATGTAGGGATACGAGTGTCTTATATTAGCTTGACTCTCCTCTCTCCGTTCCCTATTTTCAACCGTATCGTGGTATTGTGTATTAAGTGGCGTAACTCAACGCCGCATTTTGCCTCGACACTAGAGCGCCAAAAAGGAAAACATTAAATATTTTACATACATAACCTGTTGCGTTTTCAGTCCCATTTTGTGTCCCTGCGCCACGACTGGCCTCAATTAAAAACACAAAATATCATACAAATAAGTATATAACAAAACAACTATTTCTGAAATATAAACAGTCTAAAAGTTCTCGATATATAAACGATGTGACTAACAGACGGTTGTTCTAGTACATTCAACTCGAAGTGAATTGTGGCACAGGATTAACTACTCAGTGCGAACCGGCGCAACTCCGCCGACGATATCATTTCACTCTAATATTCAATTTAACTTTGACACTTCGCTTATTCAACAAAACCATTGGCTGGTTTTTTCGTTAGAAATCGTAATTGTCAAATTTTCTTAAGTAAGTCCTTTTTTTTTTGTTTAATAAAT
Organism: Heliconius sara; assembly: GCA_917862395.2. Lineage (NCBI taxonomy): Eukaryota > Metazoa > Arthropoda > Insecta > Lepidoptera > Nymphalidae > Heliconius > Heliconius sara. The sequence continues at coordinate 280 of CAKJTV020000114.1, read as the reverse complement.
GACAGCAAGTGATTTATATATAGGTCATTCGATTTTATTATATTTTAATTTTGTCTAATAACTGTTGATTTATTTTTTTAAATTATTGCATTTAAATGGTAAGAGTGCTTTTATACTAGTTAATATACTACTTTTAAAGGTTTTGTGAAAGCTACTAAAAATCGGCTGAGTGCGAGTCACACTCACCCACTAAGTCCTCCGTGCCAATTTTGGGATTCTAATTCAATGGGAAGTATAACGTCAATAGATAAGTTAAGTTTACGGATATATATATATATAT
>CAKJTV020000111.1:0-51583 GCA_917862395.2 Heliconius sara | reverse complement strand
AAATGTTTGCTATTGATTTAAGCTTTATATATTTTAATACTATATTTTGTGATTTATTCATAGACAGTTCACTTTATAAGTATACTATAAGATGGTGGTTCGAATCGTACCACGTAACATTTTTATTCAGTTTAAAAGTCAATAAGTATAACATTTTATATTTATATAAGTAGGTGCTACAAGATCGTAGACCTGCTTTACAAAAGTACCTCCCTGTAGTTATTTCTGTTACGTTATTTTCACTCATTTCAGGCACTATCCACTAGCAAGTATGCTTGCGGCTTCGCCCGCTTTAACTAGATAATTATTAATTTACTACTCAAAATTACTTTTCGTTTTCTATTTTTTTTTTTTTTTTTTTTTATGGAAAAGACACGGCAAACGAGCGTGCGGGTCACCTGATGGTAAGTGATTACCGCCGCCCACCGCCCCGTGCAACCCCAGAGGAGCTACAGGTGCGTTGCTGGCCTTAAAGGTGAGTTGGGCGTCGGGGCCCGGCATTACCTGATGCGAAACGCAGTGGCATAAAGCCACTACTTCACGCCGGTTTTAAATGCCGGGGGTGGTAATGATCCGGTCGAGTCTGCCCATGCGTGTTGCCATTGCTGGCGACGTGACTCTACCACACGTACTTTAGTCGCCTCTTACGACACCACCAGTACCAGGGTGATCCTATTCTAAGCCGGGATCACACGGCAAAAAACGTTTTCTAACAATAATATCATTTTAAAAATCATTTCTATATACCTATATTCAAAAGTAAAATTTTTGCCAATTCAATAAAACAGTTATTTGTAAAAATTTTGTCGAAAAATATTCTTTAAAGCGGTTTGTTTTTTTTTGTATTTATCGATTAAAATAAAACAAACACTAAATATTAGGGGAAGCATACCAAAAAAAAATAACCACAATTCTGAGATTAGCAAGAACTAACGCACAGACTAACAGACAAAAAAATCGTTGTTTATTCGAAATCACGTGGTGAAAAATTTATATAAATATATATTTTGCACCACATGATTTCGAGTCGAAACTACCGTCACACCAACACACTAATTGTGCCACGACAGGACAGACTAAATAACCTCCAGTCACGTAGAGCCAGCCGTAGAGCGTCGTAGCGTCACACACGCGTGCTTTAACGCTGCCAAGTTGCACCGTGATACGTCGTGTTCACTGTGGGCTCGCAAATACTAGGTATAGACTAGTATCTAATTGATTTAAGTTTATCATGAGACGTCAATATTTGTACTTATACTTTACTGTATATATTTAAGTAAAAGATAGTGACTATATTTAAGCCAATCATAAGATTACGAGTTATTATTTTAAAGAGTCCTTTTCGAATGGGAATCGAACCCACAGCCTGTAGCGTTTACTGTTACACGCTTGTGCTTCAATATCTAATTGTTACCACAATTTTATTATTATATTAGAACCAACAAGCACAAGTTGAAAGACAACGTATTTAATTAAATTCCACTTAGCCAATATATTACTGCATATTTTCATATGAATCCGTTTTCATCTTCCTCACAAACTCTCACATTTATAATATTAGTAGGCGAGATCACGTTAGACGCAACCTTTGGCAAGCTAAACAAATTACACAAATGTAAGTAAAAGGAGCCCTAGGCCGCAATTTACGTGACGGTGGCTAATGTACGTGGCGTTTGTAACCGTCGGGCGGCGCTGAGTAGTAAATAAACTGAGGTATTGTGGTCGGCGGTGGACGTGAGGCGACTGCGGCCTCAATGCCGACTCGACGGAATGTCTGCTGTACACGAACGTAATAAGTCATTTACTGCAATCGCAAACGGACTTAACATTTCTTACGTGGGGTTGGAATGGTTTTAGAACAATATAGTTCGATTATATTTTGTTTCGTTGTGTTTTACAATAAAAACGGTCGGATAAAAAGTAACTGGTTATTAGGTTAATTTTTTGACGAGCAGCTTGAAAATCGCATTGCTTTGGAATTTATTGAACCTGTGCTTAGGTGAGGGCACTGAAGGAGACCGCGGAGCGGGTGCGTGAGTCCAGCGCGAATGCAGACTCGCTCCGCCGCCGTAGGCCAGGGGGTAGAAGAAGGCGGTATGCACATCTTCAACTCCCCCTACCTTAGAGGAACTACTGTGGGATGGTCATGGTGATCCCCCTGCAAGTCATCGAGGCTGCGGGTGCTCTAGGAGAAACCCCAGGGCACCCTGAAGGTGACGATGGCTCGCAATAGGCGGGCCTTCCACTGAGGCGTCGTAGTAGTATGCGCAAGCGATCCTTCGGCGTCTCATTTTGGTGGAGAGGGTTTCCGCTGGGTTTTAGTGGGTAGTATCAGGATTTATCCTTTGATGAGTCCCACAGTACCATTCGTTCGTAGGACATATTTTTTAATTGGAAACATTTTTTTAATTGGAAACACTTGGTCCTGCGATTAGCGCGTTTAAGCAAACTTATCCTACAGCTATATAATATTAGTACCTATAGACTTTTACTTAATTGTACACGGTACTTAATATGGCTGTATATGTAAATGACACCATTTGTATATAGATAGATTATTTTTGTCAACTCCTGTAGCCTGCGGCGGTGAACGTTCCGATGAAACAATTACAATATACATACATTTGTATAATATATTATTTTCATACATTATGATAATTCTCTCATTTGAATATAGTGATTAAGCCACATTTCCCTCATTTTATTTTATCAACGATGCGAGAGTAATTAATAGATATGCATAATTTACAGTTAATGTGAATGTTGTTCACAATCTCGTGAAAGTAACCACACTGTATTTTTATGACGGCTGGTGAATATATCATAATTTGGGTGAGCTAGGCGTACTACACTTAATAGCTCTCAAGATGCCGAGCTTATTATCACTTGTGCACCTTATACGCGATGCGGCATTGTGCTTGAGCGTAGCGCTTAGAGCCAATGACCTCCACCTCCTACTCCTCTTCCCTTCTCCTGCATAAAATATCCCTCATTTGGTGCAACAATGGCGTAATTACACTTTTTGAAAACTATTAATTGCGTCATATGCGGAAAACTATTTATAATCTTTCTTTGTCTTTTGCAACGTTTCAATAAATGCAAATACATCAACGTACGTCATCTAAATGACTCTGTTTTTATAGAGGCCACTCATCGAGGCCACTCAGGCGCGACAGATTGTGGGTCTTATTCGTAGTCGAGAAAATGAAATATTTAATATTTTCATTTTCTCGGTGTAGTTAAGAGGCAAAGCGCGGTGTTGAGGTCCACCACTCAACACGCAATGCCTCCAGAATTTGGCGGAAATTTGAGGACAAGAATGTATTAATAGTAACGGAGTGTCTTAACACGAGGTTCCCATTTCATCCCAACAGGATTTCCTCTGCCTACCCTGCACGACCCGAAGCCAAAAAAAAAAATAATTTTATTATAATTAATTGGTATCTTGAAGAATTTTTAACATCATCTAGAGTCGGAGAAGTAAACTTAATTACATCTATAACACGTCGAACTCTACTATCAGCACACTATAGTTTTGTGTTGTAAGCGAGAGCCTGTTTGTGTAACATTATCGCGATATTGGATAATGCAAATATTTTCATATAAGTTCGTATAAATAAATTTAAATAATATACATTTTCTAAATAATTATTTGAAAAAATCACTTTCTCTGAACGACAATCCAACCCACTATCATCGCGTTCGATACTACTACTAAAATAAATACAATGTATAAATAAAGGATTAAAATGAATATCCATCTATAGAGGTACATGAGCCAGCTGTTCAAATTTTCTACATTTTAATTAAACCTTAATCAACCCCGATATTAATAAACCATAAATTGAATTTTACATTGTAAAATCATGTTCTAGATTCAGTCGTATCACAAATAGCATTTTATTAAATTTTGGCTACTTGTTTAATTATAATGAAAATGTATACATACATATAAATACAATAAATTAAATTAAGTTAAATATATAAAGAAGCCGTGTAAGGCGATAGTTGTGGGTTCGATCCCCACTGACCACCGGAGGGAATGAATTATAAATATTTTAGATTCTTCGCTCTGGCACCAAGACAGCCCGTCATTGATTTCCGCCACTAGACACGTACATTAATTTTTATACATTTATTTTATGTAAGAATCGCGGGATGTCTGATAATTTAACTGTTTTTTATAGTGATGTATGTTTATGTTTTTTTAACAAACTAAAAAAGCAAATAAACAGTCAAAATAGTCATTTCACATTCACGTATTATTTTTTTCACTTTTACAAAATCAAACATAGTCATAATTCGATGCGACGCGCGGCGTTGAGTTCCGTGTCAAAATAGATAGAGTGCTCACTAGGTTTTCAGGTTCTTCTGCCTAACCTGTCATGTGGTGTATACAATATGAAGATAAAGCTTTTAAATTTTAAAAAGCTGTTGTAGTTACGATTCACACGACTAATCAAATACTAGTGTAATAAATAAAAAAAAACATTTTCTCTTCTTAAAGAAGGCAATACGTCTGATGTAGGATACAGTTAAAAGATTATTATAAATGATTTAAGTAATAAATTGTATAATTTGAAATTATTTATTATTTAAGTATGTTTAAGTACAATTAGTTGGTTATCTTATGGTATGGTTATGTATATTGATACAAACTTAAACAATCGTTATATAAAACTTTTAGCATTTAATTAGATTTTGCTTTGAGCCTAATCGTGTGTATACACGCCAGTGTGACTGTAATCACCACAGGTTATGAGTTCGATTTCCACTCGAGGAAATGAAATCTCTATATATAAGACAGTAAAAATATTTTGTCTGTACATTTAGTAATTTTGACTGAAATGAATAGAGGGGAACTTAAAAAGAATAATAGAAAGCAAAAATATTTTTTTCTAATTTCTTGTCTGTCTGTCGATATGTATGGTCAATTTTTTCTCTGAAAGTACTGAACCGATATACTTGAAAATTTCACCAATTGCTTTGGTTTAACTCAACTAACCTACTGGTTTGGTTCATCAAAATCGGTTAATTAAAAAAAAAGTTATCGTCATTTGTATGAACTCAAGACATTAGTTTGCCTGCGAATGTTATATAGCAATCGCGCTGGTAAGATTCTTGGACAAAGAATGACATTCTTAGCGTCTTGGTTCATATAACCAACTGTTGATAAAAAAATATATTTTTGTAGCACTATTATACAATATTTTATACAATAAAGTAAACAAAATTGAATTGTAATGGAGATTACCTTCATAAATTATAACAGTTAAGTTTAAGTCGTAATTAATTCAACACAGAGATAAAGAACGATTTGATCTTCAAAGAAATATCAAGTAAATACATCGATATTGTGGTTCGTTCGTTCGTTTGAAATAAATCTATATAAAAATGCCTACAACATCCTTTCTACGTGTACACTGTAATAACTACATATTTACCAATTGTACATTTATCTAATAATATATGCAACTAATTTAAAAACTGTACAGGAGTTAATATGCAATCATTACAGTTATTTTACAAGGAATATTATGAATCCTTATCCAAATCAATAAATTAACATTTAAGGTGTTTCTAAAGCAGTAAATTACATTATTTACTGACATCAGCACATTTAACAGAGTTTTCAAAAACATAACATAGGTAAAAAGAACGTAATGTTTCAATTCAATATATTCATATACGTATAATAAATAATTAGCCTCTTGTATATTTTATAAATATCTAATATCAACATTGGTCGTATATTTAGATTAAAAAATTAAAAAAAAATTATAGAAATTATGATAATGTAGTAAGATAATCATATTAGGATATTACAGATTAAAGTAATAAAAAATCATATCAGATTTCTTTTAGTTGTCAATTAATTTTGTATATTAGATCAATAATCATGTAGTTTAAGCGGGCGAAGCCGCAGGCGGGCCGCTAGTCTAATAATATATGTAACTAATTTAAAAACTGTACAGGAGTTAATATGCAATCATTAGATATAATTATTTTACAAAGAATATTATGAATTCTTACCCAACATTTAAGGGTGTTTCTGAAGCATTAAATTAAAGTATTCACTGACATCAACACATTTAACAGAGTTTTAAAATTATGATGAGACTTACATAACAGAGATAAAAAGAACGTAATGTTACAAAAATATATACGTACAATAATTTTTTTTTTTTTACTTTATGTGTATTTTATAAATATCAATAAATATCAAATTGTTCATATTTTTTAATTCAAAACAATCAAAAATTCTTATATGAATTACGATAATGTAGTAAAAAATAACATTAGAAGTCATTATAATTGTCAATCAATTCTGTTTATTAAATCAATTATGATGTAGTTTCAGCGGGCGAAGCCGCGAGCGGGCTGCTAGTATTTTATATTTCCATTTTCTTCGCTTTTGTGTCGGGCAAAGCGCGGCGTTAACTTCCACCGCTGAATACGCAAAGCCTCTAGAATTAAGCGGAAAATAGAAAACGGAGTGTCTTCACATTTGGATTTGAGCAAATCCGGTTATTTTGAAATAACAGACTGACTCTTTAGTTTTAATTATATGCATAGATTTTATCTAATAACTTTATCTTTAAATAAATAATAAAACTAATAAAACTTCTTCTTAAATAATTTCCTCTTTTATTCACATGGCAAATAATATAAAATATATTTTCCAGAGAAATGAAATGTTTAATATTTAAATACGAACGGAAATGGACTGCAACTCAATATTAAATTTGTTTTCTCGGGAACTGTCTCTGTATTATTACTATGAATATATAGTTGAGCGTAGAGAAGCTCTCACTGGTAAGAGCATGTTTCGTTGTAATGTTACTCCTCCTAGACCCGATAAACCTACAGCTCTGAAATTTAGCGTGGACTACACGGTGATCCCAGAAAAGTAGTTTGGAGATAATTGTAATTAAGCAAATAGGCAAAATGTATCCCATAGAGTTAAAGCTGTGGAACGTTTTGAAATTCACGCACAGATTGAATTTTAACTAACCTTACCCAGCGTGAGCGGACATAATAGAAAATTTCGCAAAAGAATTGCTAAATTTTACGTAACATAGCTTCGCTCAGCTTTCTGACCCTGGTTGGTAGTCACTGGAAAAAAAACAAAGCATATTTTAATAAATGTTTCATAGATAATAAATGAACGAATAAACTCACGTAATATGTAAAGTAACGAGAAGTTATAATAACATACTTCAGAAATTAAAAAAAAACACGTTTAAAGATAAAAGGCAGGAATGCAAAGTTTCATCATCTAGCTTCGGGGTTCATCATTAGAGAACTTAATATTTCATAAACGGACAGTGCTTGGAACGCAGGTTAAGGGATCCTTTTTACGCATTACCACTGACTTCAATTTTTAGAGTTTCTTTATTCATTTCATTAAATTTGAAATTATTTTAATAGTGTTACCTCCTAAGTTCGTTCTAGAAATGAATTTATGACAGTTCTAGACAAGCCGATATCTTTTAGCAAACTATAGAGAGATTTCACTGTTACACCTCCAGCAGCTAGTGTGTACAAATTAACCCTAAACCTATTCCTAGTCAGTTCGTTAGTGAGTCTGGTCTTGATGATGAAATACGAACATCCTCACAAGATTTTATACTCATACACATTTTAAAAATCGCGAGTAAAATAAAAATATTAAAGCTAAATCCTGTTATGAAAATCAAAATATAATCTATACTTCTAATAAATCTGTAGAAAAGTCGTTTCTGTACATTGAAAATATTTAAAAAAAATTAGCCAGGGTGTTAAAGGTTAACTAACAAAATCCATTTTCAACATTTTTGGAATTTTTGTCTGTTCGTCTGTTCGTCTATTCGTCTATTCGTCTGTTCGTCTCTTCGTCTGTTTGTCTGTTTATCGGTTTACGTGACTACGCATCATGTAAAAAGTACACAATATATTTAAGCCACTTTTATATACAAAATTACAAGTAAATCAAAGTAACTTTTAGTGTTTGTTTCATTGTAATCACGTCCCTCTATCAAAAGATATAAGTATTGAAGTTTCCAAGAAGTTTATATTTGAATATCCTGAATACTTACCAGGATTCAATTTTTTTTTACGTCACGATCTCTTTCGGAACCGGTAGCTGTCAGAAACAAATCAATGCACTTCACTCGTGATTTCGTTTTATGTCGCAATATAATAGGGGTATTTTTTAATAATATTGAAATGTGTTATTTTATAGTTGCTAATATCTTTTCTTTCATAATTGACAGTCACAGAGATGAAAAAAAAATTAAGATATTGCAATAGTAATTAAAAAAAATTTAAAACATGTGACATTGTTTTGTAAATTTGTTTTTGTTTTGTTGCTTTGATAAAAAAAACAGCTTCACGCTATCCTCGCACACATTAGGGTAGGGCATAGTGCTGAACACGCCATCCCCCACTTTCCATTGAATTTTTCGAGGCATTACGTTTCGGAACTCAACTCCGAATTTTTGCCTTTTATTAATAAATTAATTTTGTAAAATTATCCATAAAGTTCTGTATAGATAAAACGCTAATAAAAACCTCATTAGTAATAATAGTAACAATAAAAAAATGAGGTATTCCTTATTAAAAAAAATAGAATATAAACCTGGACCAAAGTAGTTGCAATATAATCAAAGCAGCCACCACATCGATACCTAAGCTAAGTTGTATATGTATCGTACCCGTGTCCCCCAGTTTGACATTCATCCAGCAACTAATCTCATTCTAAGGCGTTACGGCTCCATCATTGCAACAACGCTAACTGAATTTTGTTCAGAATACGAGCACGAGCCATTGCCGCCGCCGGGGGAGATCACTTGTTAACTAAGTCGTAGTTAACGTGTACGGTGTTTTCAAACAAGAAAAAAAACAAGAAATATTTTACTTTCTATAGAAAACTAAATAAAATAAAAATGGAAAAATCTGCTCATATCATTTTTAAATTTACAATTAAACTATGCATATTCACCTCATACAAACAATTCACATGTCATAAAGTTATCAAGGAAGACCCTCTAACAGTACAATACGACGCAGAAGCTATTAACAATGCCTTAAGCAAATACACAACCCGTACAATATGTTAAACGTGGGTAATATAGCTGAATAACATGTTACCAGGACGGTGAGACTGACTATCCTTTGTTCAGCAAAACGATCAAATTTACATAGATCCCGATGTCGGTGACCGTCTCATAAAACTCATATATCTCGCGTTGCAAAAATGGTATTAGTTTCTGTTTTTATGTTATTTTGATCAGAAAGTTTAAATGACAAATGTTTTTTTGAGGTTTTTTTAGATGAATTACTTTTTTTTTGCTATCAATTTCTACTTTGCGTAATATAAGCCGCTAATGAAATAAACTAATTTAAGTAACGACATTTCAAGACTTTATATGTTTTTTTTTGTATTAACGCAATTGTCATTTGCGAAATCGAATAGTTTAACTACTGTCGAAAATGCGATTAGTATAATAATTATTGTTTTGTTGCTTAAGAATGATATTAGATTAAAATAATCCAAACCAAGTAGCCAAAATTAGAAACTGTCATAAACCATATATATAATCGACATAAATCAAATATAGAAAAGCCAAAAGCCGAAATAGATAAAGCTTCTAAAACCAAAAACAGACCAAATAACAATACAGAATTGATATTAATTGAAAGAAATAGATCTCTAACACGGGATGCCTTTTACAGTCCAACCAAAAACGTGTAATTTGCTCCGTTTCCAGACGCCTTAATGAACCCTAATTGACAATTGCAGAGAGTTTTAGTCTCGAATACCAATTACAATGGAACTAAAAAATTATATTGCATAGATTTAAGCGATATTTAGTGTTTTTGACCCCTAACGCAAAAGTAACAATGTATAAATTTGACGTGTCTGTGTGTCTGTGTGTGGCACTGTAGCTCCTGAATAATGAATCAATTTGAGTAACTTTTTTTTAATCGCAAGTCTTGTTCATCGCGTTGCTTCCTAGCTGTAGTTGAGTAGAGCTACAAGCGCTTTTCTAAAATGAAGTATTAATATTTTTGGTCAAAGTTTTTTTCAAATTTTAATTTTATAAAACTAATACAATGGCATTCCTATAATAAATAAAATGATTGACACAGTATTTATTTTTTTACGAGTATAATAAGTTATGAAAAACGTCTATAGTTTATTTTTTCTAAATATAATAAAAAAACCCCTTAGTGGATTACGGAAAATATTGTTTAAAAAATAAACGTTGTCATTTTAAATGTAGAAGATTTAATTTATTTACGAGTTTTATTTATTTAACCAATCTGTTTCGGGAGGCAAATGTAAATTTTGGATATCCCACGCTTTCCAACCGCCTTTGCCCACATAGTAGTTTATTACATACTGGCGGCCTGCTCGCGGCTTTGCCCGCTTGAATTGCAAATTAATAACATATATTATTAGTTAAATATATAATTGGTATACAGAATATACGTAGAAAGCACGTTTTAGGCATTATTATATAATCTATAAAATAATCAACATTTCATCGGTCAAGTTCAAGTCGTACTCATGACCCGAGAGATTCATACCAGTTTCATGAACAGATACACCAAAAGAATAACTAATTAAGTTGTCATTTTTTATCAAATTAAGTACACATTAAAATTTGTACCTAATGGTCTTTTTCTGTTACACAAATACAATAAGTAGTCAATTTTTGAAAAATAATTTTTGTAATTTGCCTTTATACGTATAGTTGCTTTTATACCTATAGTTATGGTTGAAAATGCGACAAACAACAAAGCATAAACCCTCATATTTCATCGTCATTTGATTGCGATGATTTAGAAGATAGATTTTTTGTGGTTTAGAAGAAGAAGACTTATAAAGGCCAGACAGAGACGAAATGCGTTCTTATCTCTATATATAATAAGACAGTAAAAATATTTTGTCTGTACATTTAGTAATTTTGACTGAAATGGATAGAGGGACACTTAAAAAGAATAATAGAAAGCAATTTTTTTTTTAAATTTCTTGTCTGTCTGTCTGTCGATATTTTGTTTCACATTTTTCTCTGAAAGTACTGAACCGATTTACTTAAAAGTTTGTTTTAACTCAACTACTAAAGTTTGGTTCATCAAAATCGGTTTATTAAAATAAAAGTTATCGTCATTTGAATGAACTCAAGGCATTAGTTTGCCTGCGAATGTTATATAGCAATCGCGCTGGTAAGATTCCTGGCTAAAGAATGACATTCGAAACATCTTGGTTATATGACTGTTGATAAAAAATATATTTTTGAAGCACTATTGTAAATATTGTGTATTTTATACAATAAAGTAAACAAAATTGAATCTTTAATGGAGATTACCTTTATAAATCATAACAATTAATAAGTAATTAATTCAACACAGAGATAAAGAACGATTTGATCTTCAAGGAAATACATAGGTTGTTTGGTTTGTTCGTTCGTTTGAAATGAATCTATATCAAAATGCCTAAAAACATCCTTTCTACGTGTACTCTGTAATAACCACATATTAACTAATCGTACATTTAACTAATTTAAAAACTGTACAGGAGTTAATATGCAATCTTTACAATTATTTTACAAAGAATATTATGAATCCTTCAATTTCATAATTAAACATTTAAGGCTGTTTATGAAGGAGTAAATTAAATTATTCATTGACATCAGCACATTTAACAGAGTTTTAAAATTATGATTAGACGTACATTACATAGATAAAAAGAACATAATGTTACAAAAATAAAAAATAACTTTATGTATATTTTATAAATATCAAATATCAATATTGGTCGTATTTTTTAATTCAAAACAATAAAAAAATCTTATAGAAATTACGATAATGTAGTAAAAATCATCTTAGAAGTCATTATAGTTTTAATCAATTCTGTTTATTAAATCAATAATCATGTGTTTTAAGCGGGCAAAGCTGCGAGCGGGCCTAGTTTTATAATATATAGAGATAAAGTTTATTGTGCACAGTGCCATCTTTTTATGATTGTCAATAGATAGCGTTACGTGTCGGATAGAGTATTAAGATTCGTTAGTACCTACTGTTTTTTGTCAATAGATAGCGTGCAAAATTCCTGAGTTCTGCCACTAAGCACACAATGCCTCGAAAAATTCGGCGGAAAATGGATAACGAAGTGTCTTAATACTAGGTTCCCTCTGCGTACCCTACTATATATGGAATACAGTGTGAAGCTGATATACTTCATATTGCTAAATTTCAAAAACAGCGTAAAACTTTCAATTTTTTATATGAGAGACTGATTAATTATACTTAAGTAAATAATAACAGCAGTTACACAGCCGCATTACGTTAAAACGCTGCTCTATATATTTTTTACGGTACATGTTCCAATAAGCAGCCTACCCGTTACTTGGCAGAACAGTAAATTGAGGAAATCTTAGTATAGATGAAACGTTGTAAGAAAATAAGAAAAAGGATACGATGCTCTCCTCGGAGAGTAATTTTTCAAACAACATTTATTCTTGGCTTACATCAGTGGAGGTAACTGACAAGGTGGTTTTGGGTTACTGTTTTAGTTATTATGGAATACTTTAGTTTTATTCATCATACTGGTAAAAGAATGGGGTGAAAGTTAGGAAAAAAATGATATTTTATTAAAGTCTTATGTTATAACAGCTTAGCTACGCAATAGGTTTTTTGATAGAACAGGTCGATAAACAAAGTGTTTTAGATCTATGTGATAATAGGATATATGATATTTTTACTTTTACGTAGATATATTCTTCATGCCGCAATTTTTTTGTGATGCAGACAGTTGGAAACATAAAATTTAACATGGTCACAGAATTCAACACGTAGCTTTTTGTGTTACTGTATTGTAGAGATAATATTGATAAGGTCAAGGATTTTAACTAGCAATGTTTAACTCCGAACCCGCAATAATCGCTTTTAGAATCAAACATTGTCTCACTACGCCACGACTTTAAATATAATATATAACTAACATACGAAATAAAATGACTCGCATAAGATTAAATAATTAAAAAATGAGAATTTTTTCTTGTACATAATATATCCTCGGTAAGTAATTATGATTTTTGTGTTTTGTACAATTAAAACATTCTCCATTTAACTACTGTTAAATACTTACAAAGTTAAATTATAAAGATTTAAAATGTATAATAGAGTTTTTACCTTTTTCTGTGGGCAGTTCCCTAAAGATTACAAAATGAACTGGCTTCTCGGGCACAGGAAAGCCATTTTATTTCAACGTTTTCTAAGAAAATAAATAAAATAGACAGACAATTTTAATTTTCTCTTGATTTTTTTGCAAAAACTATAGAATGTAGTCAATGCCCAAGTTTGTTACATTCCAGAAACATACATAACTATTGACAAAGGACTTTTCCTTCTAAGTGGCTTTGTTCACCCAGCCCACCCAGCGATTCACCCAGTTGATGAGCTTTAAATTACTTTCGTGTTTATTGATGAAACTCAACGCCGCAACTGAAGTCAAAATGGAACGTAATTCGAATGGAACGTTATAATCCTGTTATTGTTATGTTGGCAACGCATCCAGCGCTCTGAGCTGGCCGCCAGCCAGAGAGTAGCTCGCGATTACGTCGCGCTGAGATCAATGGATATGTCGGTTAAACCTGGAACTGCTATAAGTCTATATGGCATCCCATACAAGCTATTTATATTGAGTTTTATGGCTTAGAACTAATATTAATATATCTATTAACAACAGTACAGACGTACCACAGATATTAAAGTGGCGCAATATACAGATAAAAATACTAATTATTGTATGGTAATACGGAATCTATCAGCGTTGTAGTTCTGTAAAAATATTGCCGAATATTGTTAAAATGTCAGTTTATTTCCTTAATGATTATTTTTTTGTAGAATATATATAAATGTATTATATAGAATACAATTAATAAAACTACACATATCTTTACTGTGAACGTGTTAAAACAATCCAATAACCCAGGTATACATTTAGCTATTAATTTTGTCACGTCACATTGTGGGTTCGATCTCCACTCGGGGGATAGAATTACTATTTATTAATATTTAATTTTTCTATCCGGTTCCAAGGCAAAAGCGTGGCGTTGAATAAGTCGCCTTTTAACACACAACCCCCTCTTACCCCTGTATATCCGGGATACAGTGTAAAAACTGAAAAAATATCTCTTTACTAATTGCTGTTAAAAGAAATTAAAAGTACCGATATAATAATAGCTTAGCTTAACAAGGAGGCTGTTCGTTTATTCAATTTTGAATTCCATTCAACTTTATTGCTCCTAACTTTCCGGAACCCGAGCCGCGCTCAATATAAACGTCCACTGAAGAAAAGTATGCAGCAGCACAAAATAAAGCACAAAACTGCCGTAATAGTGCACCAGCAATTAAAATCGATTGATCGTTTATACGTCCTCTTACTAAGTTGACTTATTGCACAGTCCTTACTCTCGAGTCTCGACTCCGAATAGCTAGCGTAAGGGCTTTTGTAAAAGTTTTAGTTTTCCATTGCATTCTAACTAAAACACATGTGTTCTAAACTACTATTTCAAAATTTCTTTTATTTGTTTTTATGCTTCAATCTATATGCCTAACCTATTTTGAATTTAAATTAAAAAGTTACAAAATATATAACATTTTGAATGAGATTATTCATGAGACATTGAATCGAAAGAAAAGATTTGATGAGGGCCTTACTTTTAGAGTTCCGTTTCCAAAAGAGAGAAACGGAATTTTTATTAAATAGGATTATTCTGTTACCCATGAACGTCGGTCAAGACCACTTATCTCAATATCCTGTATAAATATGAAATTGAAATTAATATTAAATATTTAGGTCTACAATTCCTTAAATCAAAGAAAAATTAAGCTCCTAAAAAATAAAAAATCAAATAAAAAAATTAGATAAAAGCATTAAAAAAATTTGACCATTTAAAACACTTTTGTTGCATTTTGTATAAAATTTGCCGCATAATCAAAACCTACATGGTACTTCCCGTGGACCTACAGTTATGGAATTTTGTATACAGTGAGCGTGAGTCTGAACCTTACTATACAAGCAAAATGAAAAACCAAAATATGAAAATTTATAAGTATTTCAAACAAATCATTACAAACTATAATATACATATCATGTACTTAGTTGATTTTGTACTAAATGAAATAACCTGGAAACTTAAGTTTGTGAATTTTATCTGCCGCACAATCAATCCCTTTAAGGTATTTTCAATATATATTCCTACCGTATAGGGTACCCGCCCTGGGTACCCTATACGGCAGATATAGGGTATTGGCAAGAACTTGCAATGTGAATAAAGGAAAATATTCGATAAATAGGCGTTTTTATTTGTATAACGGTAAAACCTAACTAACTAGTACGAAATTATAATTTTATTAAATAACCTACAATCTGCCTAGTTTGTAGGTTCGATTCTCTCTCGAGAAAATGAAATATTTTATATTTTCATTTCCACCTTCCTTCCAAAATTCAATGCAATCTGTATATTACTTGCACCAAAATTTGATTACGTTTTAGATTATTTAAAGGCAAAAAGAATAAAAAAAATATTAAGAAAAAAAAACATAAATAAAAAATTAAATTGTAAAATATAAAAGCAAAGACAATATTATTCTATTAAAAATATAATATTTATAATACCAAATATTTTTTTAACCTATTAAAAACAGCGTGAAATGAAACTTGCACAGAAAAAACGATTTCGCGGGCTTTTAAATGGGATTCAGTTGTCAAAACAGATTGGTAATTTTGTAACTTGTTATTGTTAAAACTTTATTTGAAATCTTATATAAAAATTTATCAATAATAACTTAAATTTTATCTCATTTTGTAAAGCCTGAAAAAGATCTTTGAACTTGTATAGATCACAATGACTTCGTTATTATCAGCCGAACTTTCTGCCACTTGCAATGCTCTTGGAACATTTAATAAGAAAACCAAAAAGTACATGATAGATGACTTTACACTTAATACTGTTAAAGATCTCATAAGATATCTTAGATGTGATGGTGAGGACCACGAATTCGCAGACACTTTGGACAAACTAAGGTTTTACAAACTGACTTAATACCGATATTAATTGATCACTGGGAAAAGGAAGAATTATTTGATGTCACACTCAGGCAAGTTTAATTCACATTCTACAAATTAAGAAATCAATACTTTTTAAATAACAGTTCTAATAGTACTAAATTTAATATTCATTTTTCTAACTTTTGTAATGAATTACAGACTTCTTGTCAATTTAACAAATCTAGCTCTTTTATTACACCGTGAAGAAGTACCAGTAGAACGAACTGCTCATCATAATAATTTACAAATACTTTCACATTTACAATATTATAAAGAGGAAGCATTTACTAAAGTTGAAACATGGCAGGTCTTTGCTAAAAAGTTAGCTAAGACATTAGAAATAGTAAGTACTGAAAACACAGAAATTATACTTACTTACTTAACTTCACGCTTTATTCCTAGCGGGGTAGTCAGAGAGAACGGAGCACCAAACGCTACGGTCTCTACATACCTCTTTTGCCTCGTCCACTGTCATCAACCTCTTCATACATGCCCTCTGGGGGATCCTCATGCTTTTTACGTGACCTTCCTCCAGTATCTTTGATACTGTGTTTTCGAAGGTCAACTGAGGTCTCCCCCTACCTCTCTTACCAAATTATGAAGTGAATTATATTATTATGTAGAAATTATTTATTTTTGTATTTTTTATTAATATCTTGATTAGGATTGGTCTGAAAGAGATACAGGGTTGATAATTGAAAGAATTTTAATATTGATAAGAAATGTATTACATGTACCTGCTGACTGAGATAAAGAGCGGAGACCAGAAAATGATGCGAGTCTCCATGATCAGCTAATATTTAATTCGTTTTGCACTTTATACAACATATAGAAAACAGAACCTAGTGCTTTAAAATACTGATCAGCAAAAGGATGCTGAATTCAAAACATTATTTTGTTGAGTGGAAGAATTTGATATACCACGCTTTGTCTATAATTTCTTATCCCGAGTAGGAATTGAACTCACAAACATTGTGCTTACAGCCGGATACTTCAACTGTTCCGATAGTAGTATAATATTGAATATAATAATATGAACTATATTGTATACTTATATTTTCCCTTCCCTTATATAAATGAATATTAAGGCAGATCAATCAAATTTCCAAACTCTCTGCCACTATTTTAACAGCTAAGTATTTTGAAATCACTTTAATATAGAGATAGTATGTAATTCATACATAATATTAGTGAGTTTTCATTAAAAATAAACTTTTAGGTATTATGGGCGTTAAACCAAGCTGGTATCTTGGATATAATATTATATATGTCTTCTGAAAACGAAAAACAGTATTTTATGCATATATTAGAAATTATATCACATTTATTGCGGGAACAAAACCCAACTAGCTTAGCAGATGCAGCTTTACAATAAAGTGTAGATGAAAAATTGAAAGATGACCAAGAATTGCTAATATTGAGAGAGTAAAGAGAGAATGAATAAAGTTAAACAGTATTCCTCTACTAGGTAATATTTTGTTTATATAATATTGTATTTAATTATTAAAAAATAATTATTTTGTATCTATTTATAATTTTTATTTTCCTTTAGACATTCCCGCTTTGGTGGTACATATGTCATACAAAACATGAAGTCTCTTATCAGATAATGAGTTATTATGTCTTAAACCATTAAACATAATATCTAATTTAGATTTTAATGGCAGTGAAAAGTCTAAGTTAGTTAGACCTAAGAACAGACGACCTGTTGAAAGTGGCATATTGGAAAGGAGATCAGCTTTTGCTATAAATACCTTCATTTGATGTTTATATGATTTTATAGTTTAAAGCTGTATGTCGCATATGAGAAGGTAGTCTGAGGGAACCTAGTGTTAAGACACTCGGTTCCCACTAAATTTACAAGGCATTACAAGTCTAATGGTGGAACTTAATGCTTCACCTAGCAAAGTTACCGGAACATGGAAATGAACTTAATAAATTATAATATGATGATTATTTGTTTATATTAACTTAGTATTATAGATAAAACAGTTTTGGGTAAGTAATTCTTATAACTTTGATATTATGTAAATTTAAAAAGTACAACCAGCATTATTTTCGAGTATTTTTCTTATAAAAAAATTATAACAAATATGTTTATTGGCTGTTTTTTTATATTTATATATTTTTTTCTTTGCATTTAAATTTTTTTTTTTTCAGATTATTCTTAAAAGAATTTTGCATGGAATTTTTAAATAGTTCGTATAATCCTTTAATGCATTACGTGAAAGATGTATTGGTAAGAGCGAAAGCGCAACAGAATGATGAATCGTATTACTTGTGGGCTATGAAGTTTTTTATGGAATTCAATAGAGGACATCATTTCCAAGTTGGATTAGTTAGGTGATATATTACTGCTACCTTATCTAGAAAATCAGAACTGAATAGTATTAGTTCATGAAAGATATATAATGAATACTGTTAATGGAGGCATTTAACAATGTAACAAAAGCAAAATAATGATTTTTAATATTTTTGGGCTGGTTTGTCTGTGTTTATTCAAAATAATCTCAGAATCGACTCAATTATTGAATTGAATATTAAAAAAATATATATTTTAGCGAAACAATGTCAGTGCCGATGTTCCATTCCATACAACAGCAAATGGAGAAATATTACGACATGATCAAAGTTGAGAAGAAGAAATTCTCCACTTGGGTGAGAAGACTCCACCTCGCTCTTAGAGCTTATAAGGAACTTCTGAATACATTACTCGCGATGGACAAAAGTACCGATACAATGGTCAAAGAGTCTGCCAAAGTGTTGAAAAGTAATATATTCTATGTGTTGGAGTATAGGGAGTTCATTTTGAGTATATTTCTGAACTACGACGAGAGCAAGATGCCGAGGTGAGGGCTTTTTCTGTTATATGTTAGAAGAAGAAGATATGTTATTTACAAAACAGTTATAATTATTTTATTGTAATAAAATGTTACTCAGTTTGAACTATTTAAATTTAAAAAATATAAGAATTTTAACACAGTGTAACAAATCATATCATTTTATTAAATTTTAATAGAAATATTCTCTTGCAGATCATATTTAGTAGATTTGATAGAAACAGTTCATTTGTTCCTTAAAATGTTAGAGCACTATTGCAAGAGGACGGGGTTGGTGGTGCAGAAGAAGGTCCGTAAGAAGACCAAGTCTAAAAGTAAGTCGGAGTGATTTGCAATATCCGTACTAATATTAGAAACGGGAGAATTTGTTTGGTTGAATACAATTATCTCAGCAACACTTGGTTGCCATTGAAAAAGAAAACATTTTGAGTTGAATAGTTTATTTATTGAGGAAGGCTATAAGCTATATTACATCAAGTTAATAGTTCTCGCATCTATCATGTGTCATGACACACGTGTCATACACAACAAGGAGTTGTTCCCATTAGAAGCTAGTTTGTACAATCTATATATGTATGTATGGATTGCGCACAAACAAATTGTTAATATTTAATAGTTTGTGCCGTGTGATCCCGGCCTAGAATAGGATCATCCTGGTACTGGTGGTGTCGTAAGAGGCGACTAAAGTACGTGTGGTAGAGTCACCACACGTACGGATCATGACCACCCCCGGCATTCAAAACCGGCGTGAAGTAGTGGCTTTATGCCCCTGCGTTTCGCATCAGGAAATGCCGGGCCCCGGCGCCCAACCCATCTTAAAGGCCGGCAACGCACCTGTAACTCCTCTGGGGTTGCACGGGGTCGTGGGCGGCGGTAGTCACTCACCATCAGGTGACCCGCACGCTCGTTTGCCGTGTCTTTTCCATAAAAAAAAAAGAAAAGTTCCTTACTAATAAAATTGGACATGGACATGGATATGATACGTAGTGAGACATAGCGTCCCACTGTAAAGGCGACGGTTGTGAGTTCGATTTCTACTTGGGGAATGACTATATTTTGACATTATTTTCGTTTCTCCGCTCCGGTGAGCCTCGCAACGGCTCAAGAGTTTGGCGGTGCGTGGACAACGGAGTGTCTTATCACTGGGCTCCCTCTGCATACCCTGGCGTATGAAGGATACAGCACGGACCTAAAAAATTAAATTAAATTTAATATTTTCTTGTATGTTTGTTAAAAGAGCAAAAGCCCCGCGTGTCCAAGCCGACACAAACCCCGCAATGGGAGCGAGTGAGGCCTCAAATGGCCGCAGTGTTGAGTTCTGCTACAGGAGAGTGTCCGCCGCCTTTCGACGCGGCCTCTGACGTGCCTGTTGATGGACAGAAGTAAGTGCTTTCTTTGTTGATTTCTTTAGCTCCACGTTACACCACCAAGCGGTGAGTGGCGGAACTCAACACCGAACTTTGTCTTGTTACAAGAGCGACGTGATGAAAATATTCACGCCTTATGCTGCTGCGCCCCAAAAGCCTCTATTTTATTTTTTGATAAAGTTAAGTAAATATTTGTTAATACTGACATAACCTTAACCTAGCATTTTATAGCAATTAAGTGCCAAATTATTCAAATTCAAATTCAAAATATTCTTTATTCAAATAAACTCTTATAAGCACTTTTGATTCGTCAAATGAAAAAATAGACAAAAAAGCTAACACCAGTTCGGAAGGCAGTTCTGCTGAGAAGAGGCGGCAAGAAACTCAACAGTTGCTCTTTTCAAAGTCAATGGTATTATTATATTACATTACCTGGCAGCTATCCTGCATTACATTCAACAGACATTAATTCCATACATGTTTATCATCTAAATATTCTTGAACAGTGTTATTGATGGGTAACCAATTTCAAATATTTTATTTAGTTTAGCTTATATTTACGTATTCCACGTCTATAAAAAATGTTGATGGTCTATAGAAGAGTAGAGAAGAATATCTTCCGTCTATTTAAGATTGCTGTAAAAAAGGAAGAAATTGCGTAATTTCAATATTTCTAAATTGGGAATCTATCCCATTACAATCGCGTTTAAAATCAGACATTAAAGGTTTAAAGTAATCAATTATTTAATGTAGAAAATCATATTGAAAACCAGTACTTTTAGTACTTTAGCTTTCAAAAAAACCTATTTATAAATCAATACATTAAAAACACCGTCTACTTACTTCTAAAACTTAAAAATTACCGATTCAAGAAAGTCAAAGATGAAAAAGTATCCGTAACATTTCGATATTTTATTTTCAAAACGAAGTCCTTCGTAAAAGTACGCCTCGAACCCCGTCTACATTTCATTAGGAAAATGCAACGTTACGTTTGTAATAACGAAGTAGCTTATTTAGATATTAGATATTTAAGTGTCCTTGATGAGTCGTCTGGACCGAGGACTATTTTTTTTCTTTGGAAGTAAAAAATATCTTTAAATTTCAGAGTAGGTACGGTTTGGTTTTTTTTTATTTCAGCTTCACGCATATAGCAGGTTAAGATACATAACAACGTAAGATACATTCGCAGAAAGAGAATAACGAAATTAGGGTACAAAACGTACTTACTGAAATATTATCAATGTTGCTAGACAACACGAGGCGTTCATTTTCGTCAGTAATCATGTAATTACACAATTTAAATGATGAATTTATATTTTTATTTTACTGCATTTTTTCTTCCAACGACGTTATAAAAAGTTTAAAAAGTCACTAATCTTAATTTTTTTTGAATACTAAATATTTTCTTAATAGTTAATAGTTTTACTATTAATTCATTACTTACCGAGTTACGTAGGCTGCAATTGGAGGGTTAAGAAAATACGATTTTTGTATCTTAAACTTATATTAATAAAATTTTAAATCTAAAATACAAATTAATTCTAAAACTAAACTATATCTAAGATTACTGCCTTCAATGTTGGAAAAACAGTAATCTGCAGGTCAGTTTTAATTCAATTCAATCAGGTTTAACCTGAATTAATCTAACTTAACCTACGACTTAATTACTCCACGATGGAATAATAAGTGTGGGAAAAGAAGAAATTCCTTTCCCACCGGCGCTGCTCCCCCGATCTCTTCGTTGTCAGCATTTTTGTTGCACTCGGCCGCCTGTCAGACGGACATATTATAATATTAAATAATTTTTCCGCCTGTGACACCGAGCGCTATATAACAACCTTATAAATATTTTTAGGAGAGACTGTATGAAGAAAATACAAAAATTAATGCGGGACCACAAATATGAAGATGCCGTCGGAACATTCCGAGCTGCGAGGTGAGTTTTCGTTACACTTTTAAAATATTATATTTTTAAAATAATCAATATGTATAGTAAACATATCTAGAATTATATTCATTATTATTTTGGAATAGGGGGTCCAAGATGGAAGGCTTGCTCGCAGCGACCCCTGCCAGCCCTTACGAGGGCTGCAACGTTCCATCCGCCACGTGCACCCCGAGAGAGCGCACTGATAGGGCGTCCCCCCAAGGCGACGCGCACCAGTGCGTCCCCGCTGGTGTGACAAGTGGCGACGAATGCGGCGTTGGGGACCGCCACCCAACACGCCATGTCCGGAACGGCGGGAGGTGGAGGACGGAGCTACAAATAGCTACGTGGAATGTAAGAGGAGGGATGGAAGAAAAGATGAATGAATTATTAGATGTGATGGATGATAGAGATTTAGATGTCGTTTGTGTGACTGAGACCAAGCGAAAGGGCAATGATACAACTGATTTGCCGGACAGTCGGGTCGCTTTCTGGGCTGGCGTATCAGAGAGCGAGCGGGGCTGTCAAGGTGTAGGTGTATTATTGTCCTCTCGATTGGTTAGTGCAGCGGTTGAATACAAGGCGATCAACCCGAGACTGCTCTGGGTTCGCTTCAAGCTGGGGTTAACAAGAGTATTCTTGTTAGTGGCGTATGCGCCAGTATCCTCAGCTCCATTAGGCGAACTCGAGGAGTTTTGGGAGAGTGTCAGGGATGTTCTAGGTAGCGTTAGAGGGAATGAAAAATTAATAATATGTGGCGATTTGAACGGATGGGTCGGAACTGCGCGAAGCGGTTACGAGGGAGTGCTAGGTCAGTATGGTGACAAGAGAATAAATGAGGCTGGAAAGCTTATATTGGAAATTTGCAAGGAAAGGAATTTGTTTGTGGCAAACACTATGTTTGACCACAAACATATTCACATGTATACATGGGAGCGAACGGAAGGGAAAAGTATGATTGACTTATTCCTAGTGGATCAGCGTATTCGAAGCCAAGTCATGGACACACGAGTGTTTAGGGGTTCTGATCTGGGAACAGACCACTATCTAGTAGTTGCTAGAATAAGGGGTCTGTTCACGGGCTGGCGCAGCTACACGAGGTGTCCAGACTTGGAGTCGAATTATCGCATAAGAAGCTGGAAGCTTCAAGATCCACCAACTAGAAAGGAATATCAAGAAAGAGTTTCCAAAAGGCTAGACAGCAGTGAATCTGGAAATGGAAATATTGAAGTATGCTGGCAGAACCTTAGGGATTGTATGAAGGAAGCAGCGATAGAGGTATGTGGTAAAGGTAAAAGGGGCTTTAGTAAAAAGCGTGATGAATGGTGGGATGATGAAGTGCAAGATGCTGTAGAAAGAAAGAAGAAGGCATGGCAGGATTATAAAGCCTCAGGTAAGGATAAAAGTATGAGAGAGATAAAAAAGAAAGAGTATAAGCTGCAAAAGCACCAGAAGAAAGTACTGATAAAGATGAAGCGTGAAAAGGCAGAGAATGAAAGAGATGAGAGGTTAACGAGCAACTTCAGGGAAAACACGAAGCTTTTCTGGCGAGAAGTTAGTGTTTCTCGAGGTTGCTCGCTAACTTGTAGAATGAAAGGGGTGCTTTCGAAGGACGGTGAAATTCTAACAGAAAAACAACACGTTTTGCAGCGATGGGCGGAATTTTACAAGGAGATGTATGAATGTGATGACGCCTCAGTCTCAAGTAGCAGCGAAACGCTGAGTCTTGATGTAGCTGATGGCGAAATCAGTGTAAAAGAAGTTGAGTGTGCAATACGAAGTCTGAAATGTGGTAAGTCAGCGGGAGCAGATGGAGTTACTGCCGAGATGATCAAATATGGTGGGCCACGCGTCTTGGACTTGTTCTGGTTTTTGTGCAATTTATGCTGGAAATCAGGGGAGGTCCCAGACGATTGGCGAGGTGCGGTCATCGTGCCTTTGTATAAAGGCAAAGGTTCACAGATAGACTGCGCAACCCATAGGGCTATCAGTTTGATTAGCTTAGGTAGTAAAGTTTATGCTAAAGTTTTAGCGAAAAGAATGCAAGAGAGATCTGAAAGGCTGTTGTGGGAGGCCCAAGGAGGCTTTAAACCTGGAAGAGGGTGTATGGATCAGACTTTTCCCTCCGCATGATCACGGAAAAATTTTTGGCCGTTAACCAAAAAGTTTTCTGTGCTTTTGTGGACTTGGAAAAGGCGTTTGATAGAGTCGTCAGAGCGAAATTATGGGAGATACTACCCCGGTACAATGTGAGTGAACCCTTGTTGCAGGCTGTAAAGTCTCTTTATAGAGACGACTCAGCCTGCGTGCGAGTAGGAGCTGGCATGTCGCCCTGGTTTGACATCCGATCGGGTGTTAAACAGGGTTGCGCCATGTCAGCTTGGTTGTTCAATTTGTATTTGGATAGCTGTCTCCAAGGAGTGAAACAAAGTGATATAGGAGTGAAAGTAGGTGACCTGAATGTGAATTGCCTGCTGTACGCAGATGATGCAGTGCTTATTGCATCATCAGAGTGCGAGTTGCAGGCATTGGTCACCACTCTGAAAGAAGAGTGTGAATATAATGGTCTAAGCCTCAATGCGAATAAGACAAAGGTTCTGATTTTTGAACGAGATGAAGAAAGGACGGAATGCAAGATCAGTGTAAATGATAAGATATTAGAACAGGTAAATGAAGTGGTATATTTGGGAAGTATGTTCAGTAGAGATGGAAGATACGAGATGGATGTGGAAAGGCGTATTGCTGCCGGTAACAAGGATCGAATCCGCAATGAAGAGGTACACAGAATGGCAGGTACCAGCGAGGATGTCACGGTGAGAATGAAGAAGAACGTGCTCAGTTGGTTTGGGCACGTCGAACGAATGAGCGAGGAAAGAATGGCAAAAAAGATTTATGATGGAAAAGTGAGTGGTAAGAGAGGTAGGGGGAGACCTCGGTTGACTTTCGAAAACACAGTATCAAAGATACTGGAGGAAGGTCACGTAAAAAGCATGAGGATCCCCCGGAGGGCATGTATGAAGAGGTTGATGACAGTGGACGAGGCGAAAGAGGTATGTAGAGACCGTAGCGTTTGGCGCTCCGTTCTCTCTGACTTCCCCGCTAGGGATAAAGCGTGAAGCTAAGGTAAGGTAAGGTTAGGTTATTTTGGAATTCTTAAGTACAAATAGATAAAAATTATTGCATTTAATTGTTGGCCACGCGGGCCTCTTAATCATATAAAAGATGTTAATTTATAGGGAAGTGTGGCCCGAAGGAGGGATATTTGGTGCGAGCGATATCAAAGAAGATGAAGAGCTCGATATGCTCGAGACTATCTACAACACGGACTTGGGAGTGGACGTTGGTATGCATTTTATGGTGTTTTATATAGTTACATGAGAAAGATAACAGATTGTTCAGTAATATATATATATATATATATATATTTTTTAACTTTCCCTCTTCGAGGTATGATTAAAACTAGATTTAACGTTGGTTATGTATGCAGAAGTGATTCGATCCCCATAATACTACGCTCAGGCTTACGGTACACGTTAAGTCCTGCTACTTAACACACACTGTCTTGAAAATTATGCAGAAAGTAGGGAACCAAGAATGTTGCTCTAGGTCCCCTTTGTTAACCCTGTAATGCGGGGAAAAACGTAAATAATAATGAGGAAAATAATTTCTCCGTGACTTTATATATATAAGCAGACAAGAGGCTCGTCGCAGTGAATTGTATGACATTAGAAAATAATAGTAATTAGTACTGTGCTCGGATTTATGCAAGTTTTATGTGATAGTTTACATTTCCAGTGATAATGATTTGTTTTATCATATTTTTTTATATTCAGTGTTCTTTGTAAATTATAGCGTCCTAATAAAAATCATCAGCTAGGTAAGTAATTTCAGAAATACAGTCGTTAAAACAAAAAAACATATTTGTTAATACCGGCCCCGCGTCTGGGGTAAATGTAAATTAAGCTTATTAATTAGACAGTCTTTAGGTATCCTCATAAGTCAATAAGCTATAAATGCTGATACGCATTTCTTGACATCCTCTGGTAGCAAGCCAAAATAAATATTAACACATTTTATCAAATAATCTGCCATCATAGTGTTTTTATAATCCACTTCCATCGTAGCTCCGTCGTTTTTTCTTTACATATTTAAACAGTGTCACATGACAACATGTTTAATATCTAAATGTTCTGTTTGTCAAATACTTCTTGGGTCGTATTGGGACTCTTTTTTGCGACTATTTATTATTGGGAATCTTCTTGGGTCGTATTAGGACTCTTGGATTCTTTTTTGCGTTTTCTCGTTCCGTAAAAAACAAACGTGGTAAATTTTAGCATGTTAATACTTACCCCACTCCACTAGTCACTACGCTTAGTAGACTATTAACTCAATATAAGAGCATAATATAATATAGTCTTACTGATTAATTCGATTCTGCTATTAAATTTAACTTAAATCAATTTTTGCCTCTGTCAATCAGAGGCGACTGCGAACAACCTCCACAAGCGACGGCCGACTGTGCATACATACAGTGTTCCTAAACCGCGTATCATATCTTAACTTTTCACGTTTTGCAGAAACAAGCTTGTTAATTCTTACCTCCGCTAGAACCAACCCCGCTGTCCCGTAATAGTTATACTTTGTATAAAAAATTAGGTTTCACTTCTGCTTCATGATTTTCAAGGACAATACTACTTTTTATATGCTAAAATTAAGCGCGCTAATCTTTAAAAACTACTGTTTTAAATTGAAAAATATTTTTGTACACTCTAGTCCATTTACCATTGGACGCTATTTCTATAACATGTCGTTGTTAGTTTCGTAGGTACAGTGGGTTACACCGACACGTTTCGAACTCACAATTTTCTCACTTATTACAATTTTACCATTTGATCATTTAACTAAGTCTCGGATAAAATCTAACATTTTAACTCCTGTTTAAAAAAATATTCACATTGTAATATAATGTAATATTGTATTCCATCATTTTAACAGTCAACATATTTAAGATCAACTTAATTTTGTTTTGTACAGTTGAAGAAGAACCACAAGAAAATTCAGAATACGATGAGATGGTAAGATTTCTTTTTAGATATTTTCCTTTATGATTTATCTTTCTGATGAAAGTTTCTGTTTTGGGAGAAAAAATCATATTTAGTTTTCTTTTACATGGAATGCAAAAACCTGAACCATGTGTGAAATAATAAGATTTATTGTTGTAATATGTCGATTTTCTTAACGCTAGATGAAGAAGATGAAGAAGAAAAGTCGACAGCTGTGGTTGTGACGGACTTTGATTTTCAAGATTTCGTTCTAAGGTCAGTGTTCTCCGATTCGATATCCGCGCTGCACTCCGCGCGTAGCAAAGCGTGCAAAGCGAGCCTTGTCTCCAAACACGCCACAAACACGCAATGCTGCAACATTTGGGGAACAGTTCCTGCGCCTTCCTTGCCTACAAAGTGAAGTATGACATGAGAGCATGATATAGCTGAAATGCAAACGTGCTATTATAAACGCGACAGGTTGTGGGTTCGATTATATCATCATTTCTTCGCTCAAGCACAGCACGGCGTTGAACGGAGTGTCGTAACACTAGGTTCCCAGAAACCAGGTTCCCTTTGTCTACACTGCTGTGTGTGGGATGCAGCGTGAAGTAAAAAATAGCAGTTCTACAAAGTTCATCTGGTTTTTTGTACCCGTAGACAAAATATGGATTTAATGTTTAAATCGAAACGACCCATAACGGCCGTGATGCTTGAATATTTTATTAAAATTTAGTAGGAGACCCTCTCTCGGGGAGTAGTATGAATCTTTCATATTAAATAAAGAACATATGGTCTCAAAATGTTTTCCATCTGTACATCTAAGTTTTAGTATGATAGGTTCAGCTCTATATAAACAGATAAAAAATACTAAACGATGTATAGAAAGTTCTATCTGCCTGCCCTACTACATGCGGGATGCAGCGTGAAGCTGAAAAAAATACGTTTTAATGATCGTTCAAGTTCATTTATAAAATTATTAACGGTATAAATATTACATAATTTTTTTTAAAAAAGATTAAAATCTCATACATTATCTGGTAGAATGCGATAAAAGCAACTTTAAAACGTTGTAACATCGTAGCGGAGTTAAACCGGGCTTATATTATAAAGCCGCCATGCTGAATTTGTTTCATAACATTGGCTTAAAAGGCAATTTTGTATGTTAATTTCTTTTATATCTTTTTTATGTTTATATATTCTACAGAGAAATGGGGCTTGTTGAACTTTTGATTTTTCTATATCATATTTATTTGAAAAAGAAGTAAGAGAAAAGACTCGTTTGGCTCCGATTTTAAATACAATACAGTTTTTAGGTTT
Source organism: Heliconius sara (assembly GCA_917862395.2). Taxonomy (NCBI): domain Eukaryota; kingdom Metazoa; phylum Arthropoda; class Insecta; order Lepidoptera; family Nymphalidae; genus Heliconius; species Heliconius sara. The sequence continues at coordinate 22,982 of CAKJTV020000111.1, read as the reverse complement.
TCACTGATATTATTCAGTTTAGTATAGTATTCCAAACATAAAGTTCCCTCTTGAACAACTATCAAGAGGAGACTTTATATTTAGAACACATGAATTTAGAAAGCATAAGTGAAGACGACAATTTCAATGCTTAAATACTTTTTTTTTGTACCCAGGGAAAATGGGTAATAACGAAATATCCATTGTATTATTATAAATATGATAAATAATATAAATAAAATATTTAAAATAAAATAAATAAAATATTTAGTACATGCGGGCGAAGCCGCTCGCGGAAGACTAGTTTATTTCATTTTCAGGTTGATTGTTTCGTGGCCAACTCACGTGGCCAAATAACTATAGAACTATAGAAATTTAAAATTTCTAAAACGTTAAATTTCCACAGAAAATGTCGTTTAAGAAACAATTATTCGAAATTTAACTTTAATAAGCTGAAAAGGGGAGGGAAACTTCATAAAAAACTTTTTATTACCTCTAAGGAGGCGTTTAAAAGTATTTGCGAATATTATATATTAATGTAGTTAGTGCTATGTTAGTGCAAGATAAATATTTTATCTTATGCAACTGCAATAATTTAATTTGAATTTAATATATAGACTGAACAGGGAGATTATACATTACAATCATAAACATCGAAAAAATACTCAGACTCAGTACGTAGGAACGCAAAGAGGATATAGTGTGATAAATTCCGTTTACCACTTTTCATTGGGCTAATATCAAATCCAAACAAAACAGCAAACAGCAATATCTTAGCGCTTATACGGTTAGCTTAAGCAAGACCCCGCCCTTTAACGTTTATCTGAATGAGACGAGTAAATACGGAGGAAATTGCAACCAACTCTGGCCAATTGGCAAATGTTGAAGGAAATAGAACAAATCGCTTCTGTAATTGTAAGGAAACAACTTTGTATATTTATATATACATTTAAAATGAGTTTGTATTGGAGGGGTTTTTTCAGAATATTGAAAAATAAAATATATATTTTTTGTACGCTGTAAATGTTATTTTGCTCGAAATTTATTGATAGATTGCAAAACACATAAATTCAATTTAATTTGCATTCTGTTTATGATTTATAATCTAATAGTAAAGATTAAAATTAAAATATTTATATATATTTATTTTTATACACCGGTATTCCCTTTCTTTTCTTATATAAGAAAGTAAGAAGCTGCCAGTTTACAAAGCTATATAGCTGTGGAGTTTTAAATGTAACTTTATTCAACAGGAATTGGAAAAGTTCGCCATATTTGTTCTGAGGAAATTCGCTGAAATGGCATCGAGGAGTAGCAAAGTTTTCATCGAGCTGTTATTTTGGAAGAGCTCTAAAGATTCTGTGGAAATTGAACACGGTTACGATCTCTACAACGACCCGCGGTAACTTTCACTTTAACTATTATATTTAACTGGACTTTAACTTTCTTATAAAAGCTTTTAATACACAATAATTAATACACGCTCATGGAAACAGGGCTAGGACTTAAAATGTTCAAGTAATTTAAATTATAAATACATATAACTTCAAATATTTTATTAATATTTACTTTGAAAAATACAAATTAAATCCAATCTCATTCATGTAGACTATTGTTTTCAATATTAGAAGAGACATATACAAAACTTAATCGAACTTCGACTTAATTTGCTATAGAAACGGTTTGGCTATAAACAGGATAAAAAGAGTATCGTTCATTTTATGCTGTCTCTAGTCAAACTCAAACTGTTTTACACAAACTATTAAGCAATTTACTACTAACTTAACGTTTAATCTCGAAATCAGGAAGATTGAGGGAAACGCAATGCCTTAACACTAGGTTCCCTCTGTCTACTTGCGGGATACAGCGTGAACCTAAAATAAAAATCCATATACACATATTCTTTGCACCTTAAATTTAAAGAAATAAAAACAAACAAGATTTAAATAAAAAAGTCAAATCTAACACAATTATGTTGCAATGATAGACGCTAAGTGGCCGATATAAGCCGCGCTATGTAAGTCGTCCCCGAAGGGACCTCGGACCGAGCAGAATTTAATAAGGAACAGAATAAGGGGAATAAAAATCTGATTTAAAACTTCTTTATTGTCCAAATTCGTAATTAGTGTCAAGCTTCATGGCGAGCGTCATTCACCTGGCGCTTAACTCAACTTAAACGAATGGACAGTTTAATTCGATGAGATAACGTTTATTTAGAATACTTATTTAGAAAACGTATAAAAAATTGAACGTAGCTCCGAACACTAAGCCATACGTTCTCATCGAGCTACGTCGAATCGCTTTGCTCTTTACTTTGTTCTTATACGCTTGTTACAACTTATTTATGTTGTTAGCATGTCTGTAGGGAGATTTTTACCAATTTTCGCTACCCAAAGATAATTAATAAGAATTCACTTTCCACAAAATCCTAAATATATTGCGTGCTCGGTGGCGGAACTCGACGCCGCGCTTTAGAAAATTTTAAGCAAAGAAATAAAAATATTAAATATTTCATTTTCTCGAGTGGTCAGATTGAGGCCAGTCGTGGCGCAGAAGCATTAGTGTTGACAACCACTAATGCCTTAACGCGACGGGCTATGGGTTTGATTTCCTTTCGAGGACATAAATAATTTCGTATTTTCATTTCCCTGCTCTAGTAACAAGGTAAAGCGCAGCGTTGACTTCCGCCACTCAACACACAATGCCTCCAGTATTCGGTGTAAAATGAGGTGTCTTACGATAAGGTTCCCATGTTCCATGTGCCCTCCCTACTGTGTGCGGAATACAGCGCGAAGCTAAACAAAACATTGCCTTTTTGATAGCAGCAGCATAGATAGATAGAAGACAAGGCGCGAAGATGACGTCTGTGAGACGACACTCGACACCCGTTGTCTAAAAGGAACATAAATTGTAAGAACACGCATGGCTTGGACATGAATGGCTTAGCGCCTGAGCGCTTGTGAGTTTTGTCTGTTTACGCTGTGTGTGAAATAAGACGTGAAGCTGAATTGAGTAAAATACGTTACACACTAAAATAAAAAGACATACCAAATAGTAACTTTTAGTACATTTCTAATGACCCACTTGTTCTTAGTAAATAATTTATTTCTATTTAAAATATGAAAGAATTCCAATTAAGATTATGACGCCCAATATATTCAAACAATTTGCTTTAACAATTTACATTTACAATTTTTATACTTTTTTTTATATAGTATTTTTTTTATGTCACCATATGTGTAATATTGAGGCCGTCGTAGTACGTAGTGTAGGAGCACAAGCGTGTGACTGTAAACGCGGTGATTGTGTTAAGCGGGAAGCGGGAAACGGCAATGTAACTTAACACTAGGTACTCTCTTTCTACCCTCCTATGAACAGTATAATTAAAGGAACTGAACGGATTTAGATAATAATTTACAGTAATACCTGTAGCTTAGTCATCAGAATAACATATAATTTACAAATGGTGTAAACATTATACATAATGTTTAATAACGTTTGTAAACGAAAACAACCTACCCATCTACCTCTCTTATAAGATACATACTTAGGAAAATATTGTCTAAATATACCGAAAACTTTTGAAAACATTGTACACAAATTAATATAAATGGAGGTACAAAGGTGTAACCGTCAAAGTTTTAACGCGGAAAGGCGGAATTGTGATTAATCGTCCCTCAACAGGGATAAGCCGGGCAACTCGCAGTGGACGGAGGAACAGGAGGAGGAACTCCGTAAACTTTACTTGGAAAATCAAACCAACCCTGAGAATGATCAAGGTGAGCCCCGAGTCTTGCACTCGTATAGGTGTATGCTACTCTATAGAGTATTAGAAATTTTCAGGTTCAAGATTATATTATGTAATTTACTATTGCACATATATTAGCAGCTTTAGAACGCTAGTTGTATATAAGAAACGAGTTAAACTAGAAACGAGTGCTGCTTTTCAATCCTAAGTATATATGACGTAGATTTGTTACTACAGTAGGAATTTGACTGTTGCACATCAAAAAAATTGTATATCTTTCTTGTTATCTTCACTTAAAAGAATTCACTTAAACTGAATTAACTGTTAGCATACGAAATCAGAATATTACAATTTTTATTAAAATACATAAATGCTTATTTATGTTTTACATTAACAAAACAAATTAACATCTTATGAAATTCGAACCTAACACTTTTTAAGAACAAAATCATATCAATCAAATCTAATTCGTCGACAAATTAACAAATCATTAATTACAGAACAATGCGCAGTAATTAATGAACCACACACAACAACAACAGCAGCGTCAATGCGCCTTGATAATATACTAAATAGGTCACTCGAATTAGACAAACCATAAATCGATCGCAGAAACCACAATACTACCGCACTATTAATGTACAGTACATACGAGTGCATACTGCAGGTGTAATGTATAGAGAACTATGGAACGTTAAGTGTGGATATTAGTATTTACTGGTGTTTGATTGCTTAGCTTAGTAGATAGAGTGGGTAGAAAGATGGGAACCTAGTGTTAAGGCACTCGGTTCCCTACTTTCTGCGCCACGCTTACAGTCGCACGCTTGTGCTCCTGCATCACGCAGTCATATTATTTTGATTAATAATAGTAAGTATGCTTACTTTTTTAATCACCTATCACAATAAGAAGGCTGATTGCACTGCTTGTATCACTTTCAAACCAATCCATTTCGATCATTACTTTAATTAGTAAAATATACAATTATAAAATCCAGACGAACATGAGATGAGATATATTTTTTTCAAAATAATAGAACGTCCACATATTTATTAAAATAGACGGACAGAATGGACTAAATAAGTTTTTTTTTTCAACTTCACTCATCGTATGTAAGGAAACCTAACATGCGATGCAAACGAAGTGTCTTAACACTAGGTTCTTGTAGGAGTTCGTTCCAGGGTGGATACAGCGAAAAGCTAAAAAACATAACTTTTGCTCAAAAAAAAATGATCTCATGAATCATATGTTTTATTTAACAAAATATTCATTTAACAAAATATCCATTAGATATTACCTTCATTACAATAATTTGTCTCCCTATACGACAGATGTAATCGACTGGATATTAGAAAACTTAATAGTACAAACTCGCACTCGCAGAAGTGTCATCAAGAAACTCAAAGAGCTGGGACTCATATTCAAAGCGCCAACTAAGAAAAGCAATAAAGAGAGAGAGAAAGTGCCTTTGGAGTTTACTGAAGAAGAAGATAATATTTTGAAGGAACTTTGGAAGGAACATGGCGAGACTAAAGGTCATTATTTTAATTAAGTTCTTTTCACAAATATATATTAAGTTTATTTCACTATATCTTTAATATAGTGTTAGATATAATGTAAAATTTCGATGTTTATTTGCTACAATAACGAATTGTACTGATGAATTATTGTGTTCTTTGATGAATTTATCTATCTTAAAATTATTAGTTCTGACACACAAAATCGAAGCAGCTTCACGCTTTTTGAATGGTTTTTTTTCATATAGAATAGCAATAAGACTGCTGAAAATGTCAATTTTGATTATTGAATTCTCACTTTTAATATTGTTCATTCAATGAGCTGCAGTTTCAGCAACGATCCTTAGGGATTGCATTGCAAAAAATAAAAAAATCACCTTTCCAATAATCCTTATACAGCTTCTTTACAATTAATAAATCGTGTCAAACGACACCTGTACCTATAAACGGGTCTATTAAATAATGCTTTACTTTCCTGCTTTCAAAACCCGCAGTTGTACAATAGATTTTTGCCTATCTCACTGTGTACAACCATTGAGGCTCTACTCGTGTATGACCGCGCGGACAGTTTCAAACTATTAATTCCGTACCGATACTTAATTAAACCGAGATAAAATGCTCGTGCGACATCTTTACTAACGGAATTAAGCTACGGCTTAACGGCCGTTTTGTAAATAGAAATAATCTTGATATTTTCTGTAAACTATACTGTATATTTAGTATACACTAAATGTCACGTGGAGCGACAGTTGTTGGTTCGATTCCCACTCGGGGAAATGAATATGCAGGATACAGCTCATGGTATTTAGCATGACTATGTACTGATTTTTTTTAGTAAATGGTGTCAATTTCACTGTTCGACCTCAGAATCTCTTCGTCATTCATCCTCATTTTTATGCAACAAACGACCAATTTCTGTATAGTATACACAAATTCTTGACGACATTATGTGTACTCTATCTATCTACTGTGGCCCATAACATTTATAAAATGTAATAAAAAATATCTACATTTAGTAACTATACGTCACTTCGACGTACGAAATATTTTTAATTGATAATACTGACGAAAGTGATGCACTTACCGAAGCGACATGCAAAGCCCTCTTTTTGACACAAAAACCATCAAATTATATCGATTATCCAAAATCAATGACGTGGATTTGACGTAGGTTATCTATCTAGGGTACGAGTAAAAAGGTTATAATTTTGTACCAAATTTCTAGACGCACTAGACATAATATCGTCCAGAATGCCTCACAAACGATCCAAACGGAGCCTCAAAGAGAGACTCACAGAACTTTCAATCTAACTTTCTAGTTTTGTCTTATATATATTTGTATATAAATGCAGAGGTTGAAGTCCCGCAGGAGCACGTCGATTGTAAACACTACGGCTTATGAGTTACGGTTTGTGAGTTCGATTCCCTCTTGGAAAAACGATTCGTTTTCATATATTCACTCTGGTAACAAGAAACGCAGCGTTAAGTTCCGTTTAAAAAAATATTTTTATATTTTAGAATCTTCATCGGATTCAGACAATTCTACAGACAACGAGGACGTTAGGGCTCCCAAACTTCATATAAAACCTAAGAAGAAACCGACGAAACAAAATAAAAATAAGAAACAAACAAAGAGTATGGAATTAAGTGCGAATGAAATTGCGAAACTGTTGGTTCAAGCTGTTGATGATGGTCAGTATAATTACTTTGTGCTTTGTATAGAAGAGGATTGTATTATTAATTACGATTAATTAAGGCGGTCGTGGCGCAGCGACACACGTGTGTGACTGTAGCGCGACGGGTGTGGGTTCAATTCACAACATGCAATGTTTTACCACTACGCGACCAGGTCCCAGCTCCTACCGCAGGATACAGCATACAAATAAAATAATTATTGAATGAATATATATTTCTCTGACATTTATTATTATCTAGTACGTAGATAACGTTAACCATTATTCTATGGTAAAATATGATGTATTGACACATTTACACGTAAATATGTTAAAATAAAAATTCGTACCCCTTCTTTTAAAAAAGATATATATCATTTATACTTCGGTAATTAACTGTATAATATATGTACATAAATTTATTGATTTACTGAAAAGCTTCTTTAATCTACATATTCTATGCAAAAATATTGTTTTTTTTTTTAAATTTTTCTCATTGATACAATTAAAAGACTTCCTATCCTTAATACGGACAAAGTCAGGTGTTTCGCAAGTTTTATAAAGCATTGGATGAAAGTTCAAGAACTTTGAAAACTGAAAGTTTTCTAACTAAAGTAGTTGTAACAATTGTTAGATGTTTGCAACATGAGCTCGCGTGTACTATATCGTGTTTCCCTTGTATTTGTTTTTCATTTACTTTGTTAATATGAACTTTTGTATTATTTATTGATTTCTAAGTTTTCCTTTGTTTTGAGGTATTTTTATGTAAATATATTTCTTTCTCAAAATGTTATAATTTTTTGTTTAAACATGCGTAGTGTAACAGTATGTACCTTGGGTATAAGTTGGAAATAAATAAATAAATGGAATGACATATGTGTAGCAATGTGCAAAAAATAACATAGATAATAATGGGAAATAAATTTTTCACAAACTATATATTATGTTCTTAATGCCATATTAAAGGAAACTAATTCGTGTATAGTCGTCCCGAGTGTCGCGACCGTCGTTCTGTCTATATAGGTGGTGGTGATGCTCGGAAGGCAGCGGTCGAGTCATACTTTGAAGTACTACGGTACTAATATATATGATGCACATAAAGACTCGTACCAAATGTATAATGAATATAATATGATAATGCGAAATCTATGATGGCACGATCTTTTAGGATCGAAATTCTTATAAAGGCAATATATGTGTAGGGGCGACACATATTGAGGGTCATGAGTGATCCTCGACCATTATTATAATATTAAATGTTGCTTGACGTCGTGAAAGCTGACGTGATGGGCTTATGCGAACTGTTATAGCGACATTAAATATGTCGTGGCTGATGCCGTCTCGCAGTACGCTTGCGATACGTAAGCTATGCTTGTATGGCGTTGGTCATTGATATATTGAATACCACTTCTACGACTTGGTATACGACTAGTAGGTGTGTGATGCTATTTTATGTCCCAGCTCCGGTGTATGTAGTAGTGTCCGCCTGTCTCCTACGGGTGTGTGGTGCTATTTTATGTCCTGGAACTCTGGTGTATGTAGTAGTGTCCGCCTACGGTTCGAGACACGACTGTGGGGTGTGTGCCGTGCGTTTATTTAACATATCGGCCGCCTTACGGTAGTGCGTTCGTTCCAACGACTTATATTGATCTCACAAATCAATCGACATCACGAACCACCATTCTAATTTCTAATTTATTTGTAACAAAAATTTCTATTTCACAATCAATTGTGGGTAGATAAAAACAACAAGAAAATATTTATTAATTTAAGAAATTCATTTAATAAAAAAGACCTCTTAAAGTAATCTAAAACTATTTACATTAAAACAATAAACGAAACGTTGAAAGTTGGTTGACCACAATTTTTATTCAAAACTATATAAACTTGCTTACTACGAAAATATATAGCTTCGACAGACGAACTACAAAATGGTCTTATAAGGATTGCGGTTTTCTTTACTTTTTAGGTACGGAACCCTGAAAGACAAAATAAAACATAATAAAATACTAAATTCTGATATATTTTTCCACTCATACAAATTTAACAGAAGCATTAAAGTGGTTAGCGGAAAATCTAGAAGAAGTAGCCCTCGACCAAGAGGCTGAAGGCTTCGATCCTCATTCCGAAGGAACACCCATAGTGCCGATATCCCGTGAAGCTATCGAAGCCATCGGGAACAAGTTGTTTATCAAAATATTAAAAGTATCGAAGTTGTACCACCGGGGGACGAACAGGTGACTTTTTAATTTTAATCTGTATTCTGTAATACTCCGACAGGGAACCTAGTGTTAAGAAACTGTTCCCCATACACCGTCGAAAGTTTGAGACAGTGTATGTTAAGTGACGGAAATCAACGCCGCACTTTTTCTTCTGATTAGAGCGAAGAAATAAAAATAATTTATTCCACCTAGAGGGATCGAACCCACAACCGTCGTGTTCACTGTCGCGCTGTGCTATGATAATTTTTAATATGTCTATTAAATATTTAAGTACATTCGCTATTACAATATATTACAATTTTATTTTAAAATATATTTTATAACAGGAAACTTACTGGAGAATACCGAGTAACTTACACTTTGAAACTATACGCAAAAGAAGAGAAATCATCATAAAAGCTATAAACAAAGAGCTTGTAATAGATAATGATAACAACACGCAGACAAATGATGGTGCAAATGAAACTGAAAATAATGATAATGCTGAATCTAGCGATGACGATGATTTGTTTGAAAATTTAAGAAAAATACAAAATATTCCTAATAAAAGTGGTTCAAATAAATCGATTAATCGCAATCGAAATCGTAATTTCGATTCTGATGACGATACAACAAAACCAAAAGAAAAATCTAATACTAATAAGAATGATTTATTCGACAAATTACTGAACGATATTCCGAGTGGTACTAAACAATCGAACAATCGAAAACGTAGTCGTAGCATCGATTCTGATGATGACAATATTCGGAAAGTACAAAAAGTAAAAAAAAATGATAATAATGATGATGATGATGATATTTTATCATTCGCAAAGAAAACGTTGCAACACACGGACCTTGCAGACACTGAAGACATCATGAGGGATTTAGCAAAACGGTCTTTAACTAGCGGTGAGATGTTCTCAATATATTTATGTATTTAAATCTATTCTATCTATTGATATTAGGTTTTAATCTATACTATCTATACTAATATTATAAAGAAGTAAGATTTGTATTTTTGTATGTATGTATGTGTGTATGTTTGTAGAGTTTTCACGCAAAAACTACTGGACCGATTTCAATATTTTTTTCACTATTAGAAAGCTGCATCTTCACTGACCAGCATAGGCTATATTGCATTTTCAAAAAAAATAGAGATCCCTAATAGAAATGCAATAATGTAACGCAAGGTGAGAAGAAATTGATCTTAACAATTCTATCATCGCATGCGCTGCGAAAACTATTGATGATAGAACAAAACAATGTTCTACAGTATTATAGAGCGCATCAATATCTATGAAAAAGTCCGCGATAGCATATGTCCAACTACTGTAGTTATGACAATATAACCATTTTTTTATATTTTATAAGTAAACAAAAATGCCGACAATAATCAAACCATATTATTCATACCTCTGCATTAATACTTATCCTATTAAATGATATTTTATTAAAGATAATTTCAATACCTGTAAAATACCTTTTAAATTAATAAAATCGGACATCCCATTCAAAAGATAAAACGAATTAAAAAAATCAATCTAAAGAAAATCATGTAATAATATAAAACGCGTAGTGTGTGCCGTGTGGCCTCGCGCACCGTGGCGAGTAACTCTGCGGGGGTGAGGGGGAGGTGCATCGATATCACTAAAATTATTAAGGCAATCGATTAGATTTTTTGTTTCTTTATTTGTTTTGAATAGGCCCCGAAACTACGAGACCGATTTGAAAAATTCTTTTACAATTAGACTATTAAGGTGTAAAAAAATACCAAAAAGAACCTTATATCGCGTACGCTGTGGAAATTAATAAGACTATACAATAGAGCAAAGTGATGTACTACAATCTTATAGAAGACATCAATATCTACAAAAGTACACGATACCATGTGTAACTGTTAGAGTTATGTTACAATAACTAATTTTCAAAGGAAAAAGTGCAAACTAGAACAGAGCCGCCATCGTAGTACAGAGGGACATCTAAAATATATATATTTTATATTCTGTCATAATGAATAGCTTTTAACTTTGCATACAAAGGTATCCCGTACGTAGTATATCATTTTTTTCATTTATTATTACCAGTACAACAGTATCGATACTAATGTGGTATCTATATTTTTATATATATTTAATATTTTTTCTCCCCTTAGTTTTTTTCCATAAAAATGTTAGTAGTTTTTATAATTCTAATATAATTAAACAACTTTCTAAAATGATCTTTCCTTGCATGTGTTGTAATAACTATCAGGAGCTATTACAATACATTCTCATTGTTATAAATATATTATATGTTATTACAGTATAACAATATAATATATAAGATATTATATATTATTTTTATTTTTTATCTTAAAACTAGCGGGCGCGCGCTACTTCGCACCCTTAGGGGTGAATTCTAAAAAAACCACGAAAAGCGTGTTTAATAAAATATTTTTAACAGTCTGAATTTAATGTTTTATAAAAATCGGTAGCGATTTAAAGATTTTTTCTTATAAACTTTCAACCCCGTCCATTGTTTTTAGAATTCATCCCTAAGACGATGAACTCTAAAAACCATGAAACACGTGTTCAATGAAATATTTTAAAGAGTCTGCTGACTTTCAAATTTTATGAAAATCGGTTCTGTTTTGAAAAAATCCATACAAACTTTCAATCCCTATTTCATCCGTTTAGGGTAAAAAATTTTCAAAATCCCTTATTAGTGGATGTCCAAATTATTAAAATAAACATCTGTCCAAACTTCACGTTTCTCCCATCAGCGGTTACGGCTGTGCGTGTGTCGTACCTCAGTCAGTCAGGTACATGTCCTTTTATATATATATATAGATAAATAGATAAATAAGTGTATTTTGATCAAATTTATTTTCTTAAAAAATTAACTGTGCCCAAAAAAACTACGATTTCTCTATGAGGAAATAAATAAATAGTCATAAAGGTCAGTTTTTTAATCGTTACACCATTCATACATGACGAATGTTACAATAAAAACAATTAAACTGATTTTGCCGCTCCTGCACCGCGCTCACGTCTTAGCTCTTTAAATCGCTTAAATCGTTTCTGAGATAAGCGTCGACTAATACAAAAACCAACAAACAAACAAAATTTACAAATATTATTGTTTTTGGTTCTATAACTTTGTTAACTGCCCCCAATAATAATTTTTCTAATGAAAATCTAAAATGCCACCATGGTTTTAATAATTTTCACATTAGAAATCATAAGTGTGCTGCAAGCATACATTTTTTATTAAAACAGGAACGTAATTCCCTGTACCGAAACAAACAAATAATTTACAAATTTAAGCGGGTGAAGCTGCGAGCTGGTTGCTATAGTTTATAAAAGTTTATATCGTGTTTAGATGGATCACGTGGGGATATCAATACATTTTAATCATTGGCACGTAGGTACGTTACATTCATTTACAGTACATATATTTCTCAAGAGAACTTAATCAAAACTTTGTATATAAAAAAAATACATGAAATAATCATGTTAAGGAAGTACCAAATATATTTTATGAATCAACCTTAATGTTATGTTCAAAACAAATGAATTATATGTAAATTTGTTAATACATTTCAAGTATGAAAAAAAGAAAAAATGCAATATAATTGCGTTTCTCCTTTTCTTTCCAATGATTTATATTTCTATTATTTATATCGATATATCTAAACTTTTAATTTTGAACATTTTGAATTGAACGAAAAATTTAGACTATTTTGTCTAATTTTTTCGTCATAATGGCGTGAAAATATTCAAGATATTCAAAAAAAATTTATTTCCAAAAAAATAATTTATTAACGATAAAAATATTGGTAGTTTCTCAAAAGGTATAAGAATTAAAAAAATGTCTGAAATATGCTTTCTTTGAAAGTGTTGTAATAACTATTGGTTGTATTCACTAAAAATCACTATAGATATTAAATATGCTCAATTATATAGTATTTTTGTCAGCACCACTTTAAATGAAACCATAGTTTTAACTACTCTATAAAAGCCTAATACAATTAAAAAAATTCCAAAAATGAAAAGTTATTTTTTTATACAAAATAAATTATATATTATCGTTGATATTAAAATAAAACGCTGTTTGTCATTAAAGACGCAAACAGACATAAGGGAAACCGCCGCATACGAGTCGTAGGTATTGTGGGCAAAGTTCAATGTTGCTTAGCGTAAAAATCCTACGTCAAAACCGTTGAGGTATCTTGATTAATTTTTTTAGGTATGGGTTAAAAATATTTTATCCTATATGCTGTCCCCGTAAAAGAAGCGCTGACGCATCCATTCTGTATAAATATTGAAGGCCGTCGTGGCGTAGGGGCACAAAATTGTGCCGGTAACGTGACGTTATGGGTTCGATTCCCACTTGGAGGATTGAATTGTAATTTAATCATATTTTCATTTCGCACATCCGTCATATATCATACGCAGTATCTCAACACTTAAGTTCCCTCTACCTACTCTGCTATAGGCGGGATACAGCGTGAATCTGGCTGTAATTTTGTGTGAACCAATTAAAATAAAACTAATACTAAATATTTAAAGGAAGTTAGGCAAATTACAAAACTGCACTTAAATCGGTTAAGCCCTTTCTGAGATTATCGTGAACGCACAGATAAACAGACAAACTGACCAAGTTCTATTACATTTTTAAATGTCCGTAATAACAAATTTTCTAATATATCTTCCATATAGCTATTACCATACCTTAGGCCCTAAGGACTCCTTAAGGCAAAAGTTTAAAGAAATTAATATATTGACAGTTGCATCTCTCTTATGGGAGGTACGAAAATGCGACTTAAGGTTTTAATAATTTTCACATTAGAAATCTTAAGTGCGTTGCAAATATACATTATAGGTTTATTAAAACATGAATCTAATTTTAGTGTTTTAAGTAAATAATTCCGTGGTTAAAGCGGGCGAAGCCGCAAGCGGGTCGCTAGTTTTAGATAAAATGTATGAATCGTACATATTGTGTGTGCCATCTTGTGTATAATATATATTGGCTACTTTTGCCTACAATAACTGTGAACGTGCAACTGTAAACGCTACAGGTTGTGAGTTCGATTCTCGCTCTTAGGAATAAAATATTATATATTTAAAATTTTTGCTCTGGTGTCAAGGCAAAGCGTGTGTGGCGTTGTGTTCCGCCACTCAATACGCAATGCCCTTGGATTGCGGCGGAAAGAAAGGGTCCGATGTATCTCAAATTAGGTTCCCAGGCTAACTCTGTCTACTCTGATATATTTAACAATTATTTTTATAAAAAAACTTTATTAAGCACATCCTTTCACAAACTAACAAACGAACATTAACAGTAAGTTTTTAATTAGTTCTTTTAAATAGAAACAAAGTATTTTGACGTTTTAATTAAAAAGAGTAATATAAATTTTGCAGATAGCGAGGAAGAAATGGCGCCTTTTAAGAAACACAAGAAACTGGTAATTAGCGACGACTCAGACTGAATGTTGTATTCATTATAATGTTGTTGTAACTTTGATATATTGTAAGTAGTTAATATTTAATATATGGAAATAAATATGTATAGTTCGTTGTAAAGACAAAAAGTTTATCCGAAGTGTTCAAAAAGTATGTTAATTGAATTGGTGATGATCTTGAACGATTCCGACACGTCGGTCATTTGTTTTATTTTTTTTCACAATATATGCAATGTAGCAGAAAAAATATGGTATTATAATATAACATATTAAAATGTAGGTATTATCCCCATAATGCAGTACGCGCGTGTTCTAAAACGGAATTTCAATATACAGTGACGGCGATATACTCTTGTAGCGCTTTACCGTTTTACTCTCATTGCACCGCGTGTGCTTGCATTAGAGGTGGAGGGTGGGAGTGGCATCAGTTCATATAAAGAGCATATTTAAATAATGCAAAAAGTCTTTTAGAGAGGCCAGTCGTGACTGTAAAACCGACTGGTTGTGGGTTCGATCCCCACTCGAGGATATGAAATATTTACTTAAATTTATATTTCCATTTTTTAGCTCTGGTGTCGAGGCAAAGCGCGGCGTTGAGTTCTGCCATTCAACACGCAATGCTTCCAGAATTCGGCAGAAAGTGGGAAACAGAGTACGTATGGGTATAGTGTAAAGCTGAATATAAAAAATATAGTACAATGGCCAATCAATATTCGTTAGGTGTTCAATTTAAAACCAAATATATGCGTACACACACATATATATAATAGTAAATTTATTTAATTAAAAAATAGTATATTTTTCATGTTGATGTCAACGTGTCTCAATAGATTCACAATTTGTAGCATTTCCAATAAGAGTATTTTATTCTGAGTTTGATGCATCCGATATTGCCAATATTGTTCAATATCACCAACTGTAGAACACAAATACCTTTTTAACCAACTAAAAAGAGCTCTTTCAATTGACGACTTGTATGCTTTGGTATTCTACTATTTTTTCTTGCAAAATGAACATAGTGCATCTAGTTTTTATCAATACCTACAGCTTTTTTTTAGCTTCACGCCGCAGAATAGCCGCACACAACATGGAAGGCGGGGGGATATATCTACTTTAATAAATATAACATACGCTTTTTTTAATAAAACTAAACTATAACTGTCTAAAAGCAAAAAAATACTAAGCATTACTAAAATTGAACCCATAATCATTGCTTAATATATTAATATACTATAAGATGGAAATATTTATTTAGCATTAGAAAAAACTAATTATAATACCAACTTAAATTTAAACTATTTTTTATTTAAAAAAATCCAAGTACCTAAATGATAATAGGAAAAGTTCCAAGTTAGATTTCTTGCCTTTGTGATATCGCCCGCTCCCCTCGGACTATACCCTTGCTAAGAGAACAAGTTCACGCTTTATTGGAGCTAAAAGGACCTATTACTGATGCTTAGATAGGCTTACTCACATACCGTGAGCTGTGGCTGCTTCTAGTCTCATGATAATATGTAGGTAGGTGTATAAGTACGTAAATAGGGACTTGTGTGGCGTCCTATTGGGCTTTCGTTTTCTATGAGCTAATGTATTCGCATATATTATAATACATCTTACTCTATATCTAAATATCATTTGTTTATTTTTCTAAGCAATTGCATTAAAATTGCGAAAAGAAATTGTATTTTCTTAAGACAAATTAATTATTTATCTTACATATATAGATATCTATACAAGGAAATGTTGTAGATTTAACTAAACTTAAAACAACTAATACATCAACCAAATTTATTTATTAACTCACTTCCATTAAAATTTGCTTTGTAATCATAAAATGTATTAGATATAAATAAGGCATAGGGGAGAACATAACTTTGTTATAAATCAAACAATGTACGCACGTAAAAGTTGAGGCAATTAATTAAGTCGACTCCTCACATTGTAACCGAGTCATATCCGGCCACATCTCATCGCGGGGTCCAGGGAGGGGACGCTGGCACTCCACATAAGACTAGCGCCTCCGAAACTTTCCGAAATGTAATCTGAAAAACTGTAAAATTTATGTTGATTTAAGCTGTTTAATTTATTAACAACCTGACAGGTTGTAGTTCGTTTGTTTTCCACTCGAAGAATTTTTTTTTACATTTTCATTTCGTCGCTCTGGTAACAAGACAAAGCGCGGCGTTGAAGTCCCCCACTCAATACGAAATGTGCGTAACGAAGTGTATATGAAGTAAAGAATGGAAGTGCCTTGATAGGAATGCAGACAACACTAGGTTGTCAAGTTCCCGCTATGTGAGGTATAAATCGTGAAACTAAAAAAATATTTTATAAAAAAAATATTAAATACTAAAAAAACATTATAATAGTTTAGACTATGAATTCTCTCTACATAACACTCATAATTCTATTTAAGTCATTTTCATAGTTTCATGTGGTTACGCTAAAATGTAATATATAGATAGTCGCTGAACACATTACCTTGTACTGTGCTAGTAGCAAGACAAATAAATTAATGAATAACAAAATATCCAACAAATTTAAATCAATTTACACTATCGACAAAAACAATAAAAAAAATGTAACGTTGTTATGAAATCTACAAAAACAGTCGAACCCCATGACATCACGAATCAAGAAACCCATTAAGAAAGCTATTTAAATCAGAACTTTCTTTACGTAAGATTTTTTATTCATTTGTTATTTTATCTGGCAACCCCAAAAACAACTCAGCATGTAAATGAAAAAAAAAATAAAGAACACGAAATGTGGCTGAAAAAAATATAAACGCTGGCTTTTCGTAATCTCAACTGTTTTTCTTATTCAAATTTAGAGTCTGCTCGAATGCTCCAGCATCCTCATCAATCTCTCCTCAGCTCGAACGTGGACCATTAAATTCTTTCTCTCTTCCTCGCAATTATCCACTCGAATAAAAACATTTTAAGTGTTAAATTAACGATATCTCAGCAGAACGTTAACTTGTCCAACTAAGTGATTAATATAAACGCTGGGAGACTCATCGTTAGGCGCTCAGAGAATACAAAGATGGATCCCATAAAATATATTTGAAATGTTTTTTTGCTGATTCGCACTCGCTGTGAATAATAAGTGTGGTGGATTTGCGGTCGAGTTTGGAGTATTCAATTGGGGTGTTTTATTAATTTAAATGTTGTTTGTTTTCGATTGTGGGAGTATTGTTGTTTTTTTCAAGCTTCACGCTGTATCCCGCATGTAGCAAAGTAGGTAGAGGGAGCCTAGTACTAAGTCAATCGGCCAACAACGCCGCCACGATACTGGAGCGAAGAAATGAAAATATTAAATATTTCATTTAATCGAATGGGTATCAAAGCACATGTCTCTGCACCGCGACTGGCATTAAATAATAACATTGTTTCTTAATGGGTACAAAGTCTCTCTATGGCTTCCGTTTTTATGGAAGACGTAGAGAAAAGAGACAAACGACACAGTAATTGTATTGTCTGGAATAATTACAATGACATGTTTGTTTTGTATAGGTCTTCCAAGAAAAATCTGTTAAAGATTTATATAATATATGGCTTTATTTATCCATTTAAGTTATACATTATGGTTTCATGTATATGTATGTATATATATAGAAGAATGTATAGTAAAAAAGTATTGAATAGAAAGTACCTATTCAATACTTTTTTAGTTATAATTTAAATATTAATAAATAAGCTTAATAATTAAAATGCAATAAATGTTCAAGAAATATCGGTAAAAATTACCGAATGAAAATCTCATATCAAACTGTCGTAACAACATAAAAGAAAAAAATATCTTTTAAATTTGTCCCGAGTTGTTGTCGTCACTTTGCCAAATATTGCGGTGCCAGGAGCCACGTACAAGTACCTAATTCTGTTTGCAAATTTCGGCAAAAGCACTGTTGGATGTTTTATTCTATAATTTTGAATACAAATAAAGTAAGCTGCTTCGAATTCGAGCAGATAGCGTAGAACAGAGGTTTGACAGTAAGTTGTACTCCGCCCGCTCAGCTGAGGCAATACACGTAACAGTCACACATGTTTCATTCAATATGTATTTTTGTCACAAATAAATTTAATCAGCTTCACGCTGTCTCCCGCATACAGCAGGGTGGACGGTAAAATATTAATAAATAGTAATTAATAAAACAATTTATCATATTCTACATTTACGTCATAATTCCATGCAAATGAAATTGTAAGTGACAACTAACTTTAAAGATAAATAAACAAAACGTAAAATGACGTAAAACCAATTTCATAATACAAAAAAATAAAGGTTAGTTTTCTTTGTTTATTCTGCGCATTTCCAGAATAATTGAGTTAAATAACGAGTACTGCACCCACGTCTCCATATGGTCGTTTATTTTAATATACAGAATATTGCAACTTTCAATAAACATTATTAACTTTTACTGTATTGTAAACTACTAGAACATTTTGCGTTTAATACAATTTGATATTTTTTTCTTTTATTTTCATGCTGTATCCAGCATATGGCTCCTGCCATATGCAGAGGAAACCGAAGTAGTGTAAAGATACTGTGTTGTGCACTTTTTGTCGAATTTTCGAAACATTGCGTGTTGAGAGGTAATCTCTTTAATTTCAGTAGCACTCGTACGTACCTACTAGTACATGCACCTGTAACTTCGGTTGATGGTGGTCGAGGAGGAGGCCATAAGTCTGTGGTTTTTATTATGGATGGCCTGTTCACAGTAAATGGTACTCAAATCCGTACATGCTTATTGAAAACATATTTACCTATTTATAAAGTGTATTGAACATTTCTAAAATATAATATACGATTTTTTTTATATTTTTCTTAAACTTGATATAATACCTACCGAGAAAATTTTACCATCTTGTATTTATAGAAAATTACTCAATAAATCAACGCAACGAAACTGAACATGTTGTGGAGAATCGAGTATCTCGACATTAGGTTCCAACTTTCCTAGGTTTCCTATGTGCGGGATACAGCGTGAACGTTAACTGCAAATATTTAAGTGACTTCTCTAGAAATAGATGGAACAATCTATTAACAAATAATTTTTAGGAATACTTATTTGCTATAATATAATATTTATAAAAAAAAATATTTCCGAGGTAATTTTATGAATTTGCAATTCTTTATAGTTTTAATTGTCTATCTTTATACGCACTTCAAGCAAACATAAAATAATGTATATGTTGTAAAATAAGTAATTCTCAACACAACAATGAAAACAAACACTCTAGTCTATATAAACAAATGTCTGTGAAACGCTGAAAGCACATACGACCATACTCTAATTAAAATCTCTGTCGTGTTCCACAGTGGGCGGTCTGAATTATGAGTAGAACATTACGGTTAAGTGAATAATGTGGAGATTTTGTTTAATTATATTTAACTGCTGAAATGCTTAAGTGTAAGTTAAAAGTATTCTAAATTAATCTGAAATTCTAGGAATAGTATAAATATGTATTAGGTATGTGTTACTCTAAGAGAATAATATATTTGATATTTACATAAAACTTTAATTTTTATACGTTTGATGGTTTTATAATTTTATATTTAAAAAATATAAATATTAGATCGTGGGATGTATTTGAAACTTGTGTCGTTGTATTAAAAACTTGTAAAATAACATAACAAAACGGAATGGTTATATACGAGACGGTTTTGGGATTGATACCCACTCACTTGTGTGAGAATCGAGCGTGAGGCTTTTTTTTAAATACTATAATAAATATTTATAATTTTTTTTAAATACTTTTAAATAATATTTCATTTTAAATACTTATTTAGAAAACGCATAAAAATTTGAACGTCCGCTACGTTCAAATTTTTATACATTTTCTTAATAAGTCTTCTTCTTAATTTATCTTTACTTAGTGTGGATTAACACTTTAAAAATGTTTAAAAAATGATTTAATTTTAATTTATCTAAACGCTCTGGTAACAAAGCAAAACGCGGTGTTGAGTTTTGCCACTCAACACTCAATGCATCAAGGACTCGATGAAAAGTGGGGAAAAGAATTATCTAAATACAGAATAGAGTGTCTTAACACTAGATTTCCAAATTATTTTTGGCTACCTTGCATTATAGAGAATACAACGTGAAATTAAAAAAATACAGTATTGTTAGAAATCGGAAGCGGTTATAGTTTTTAAAATACACGATAAATACACACATCGTCTATATGTTTTTAAACTAATTGGAAAGGGATACCACGTAATTGCAATAGGTGATATGTATCACCTACTAACAATACTTCACACTAGTTTCCTGCCAATAAGGGCCGTCACTTACACGCAACAGTCCCCCGATTGACACAATTCTACTGCTTTTATAATTATTTTCACCTAAATCTACCCTCTTTTATACTAGTACGCTAACAATATAATAAAAACATCAACCAGAAAATGTAAACGATAAATGAATTACACATGTCATATCTGCTTGAGCCGTGCGTATAAGACCTTACAGGTTAAGTAGATATTTATATAGGGAAGTATTAAATAACGCAAAATAACTTAATGTGACTTTGGTAAAAAAAGTTTACACAAGTAACATACACAGTCAAAGGAGCGACCAGAATAACGCTTGAAAGCATTTCGTAATTAGATAGATAGAATTTAAGGTACACGCGCCATAATTAGTAGAAAACCTCAAAAGGTTTAGAGAAACTGCGAGGGATAGAGACACCCTCAGGTGAAAACCAAATTGAATTTACGCACACAGAGAACTGTATCGCGCAAATAAATCTCGAGACCGGCTCATCCCCTAACGGAAAATGAAGTTTAATAGAAAGTAAATAGAAAGAGAAAAAAAATAATGTCAAGTTTTAATTTGTAAGCTCCGTTACCGTGCTTTGTGCGTAAGAACTGAGATGTTCATTCTTTGAAATTATAAATCCCGTTTTAGTAAATATAGGTTTTGAAGTTTATTTTTCTGTTATAATTGTATTGTGAACAAAATATTTTTGATTATCTTTGATGTAAAGAAATATATTTTCTTTGTTATTGTGATAAGATGTCTATTTAGGAAGGTAGTGAGGTATGTTGTATATTATTCCGGTAGCGAATGACTGACAGACAACGCATTGACAAAACTATTGGATTTAGAAAGCAAGGGAATGTAAGGGAGCAATGAAAACAGATCTATTTAACATTTATAAGTCTATGTAAACAACATTGTGGGTGACGACTACTAGTAATGACGAAATAACCGAAAAACGTCGTCGACCGTAAAGACGAAACCGCTAGCTTTTGTTTAATTATTATTTATTTCACTTTCAATTATTAATATATTGGTATTAAATAATAGTTTATAAAAATCTGAAATTTTAGAAATCTCCTTACGTACCATATGCAAAATATATCGAAAATAATGCAACAAGGAAATATTTTAGAGAATTTATAACGTAGGTAGTGTACCCGGAGATGATCTTAGATTGAAGGATAACTTTTTATTTTATAGTCGAACTGCGGAATTCGTGGATCTAAAATTTATATCTTTAGGTACATATCAGCTGTATTATGAGTTATAAGACTAGACCTTCAGAAATCTAAATTTCAAAAGAGAAAATAAAGAGGGCAAAGAGCTTTAGCTTAACATTGCACCCTGCACGTAACCGGTACAGTAGTAATTTGTAATTTTTATTTTTTGTACATATTATGATTTTTTTTTTGAATTTGTTATTTAGTTTTATTTATCGTTCTAATAGAAATATTCTTTTAAAAAAAATTGTAAACTAGAAAAATTCAACCAGTCCAATGTATCCGTTTTTCCACCCAGAAAGATGCATATTTGTATTTTTTAAGGAAAATTAAGTTAAAAATATATAAACCAAAAATTTAGAAGCCAAAAGAAATTAAGTAAGTATTTATACTTTTATTACTACTTTTATTTATAAAAGGAAAATGAAATCTTATACGAATTGAAAGTATTAAGTAACAAATACTTTTATAATAACGGAACACCTTAATTTAACTCTAACAACGGTCATTAACGTATTCCCTTGATGGATTATTAATTAAAGAGGTATCGAAATGTGAATGGAAGTAGATCAATTAAAAATTTGAACGACATCTACCGTCTCTATATTATTCCTGAGATTAAAAGCGTAATTCAACATATACTTACCTATAATATCCTTTCTCTAAAACTTGGCTTTCATATCTTAAAAGGTTTGATGAATTTGTCGGTTGTAATAGTGTATGAAAAAGGAAAAAAATGGCCATTTATTAATTGGATTAATTTCCTCGCTCTAGTAGGGAGAAAAACGAAATGTGTTAACACTAGGTTTCTTCTGCACACCCTACTACATACGTGAAGCTAAAATTATTATTTAATGTTATAACAATCGACAGCTAGTTAAGAAACGAATAAGCTTTGCATTTTATAGTTATATCTATTTAATAATCAAATT
>CAKJTV020000110.1:0-18039 GCA_917862395.2 Heliconius sara | reverse complement strand
TATTTTATATTCTGTCATAATGAATAGCTTTAAATTTTGCATACAAAGGTATCCCGTACGTAATATACCATTTTTTCATTTATTATTTATTACCAGTACAACAGTATCGATACTAATGTGGTATCTATATTTTTATAAATATTTAATGTTTTTTCTCCCCTTGGTGTTTTTCAGGTGAAAAACACAGACAATATTTTATTCACCATAAAAATGTTAGTAGCTTTTATAATTCTAATATAATTAAACAACTTTCTAAAATGATCTTTCCTTGCATGTGTTGTAATAACTATCAGGAGCTATTAAACAAAACAATACATTCTCATTTTGATAAATATATTATATGTTATTACAGTATAACAATATAATATATAAGATATTATATATTATTCTAATTTTTATCTTAAAACTAGCGGGCGCGTGTAACTTCGCCTGCTTATTAGCACCCTTAGGGATGAATTCTAAAAAAACCACGAAAAGCGTGTTCAATAAAATATTTTTAACAGTCTGAATTTAATGTTTTATACAAATCGGTGGCGATTTAAAGATTTTTTCATATAAACCCCGTCCATTGTTTTTTAGAATTCATCCTTAAGAGGATGAATTCTAAGAACTATGAAACGCGTGTTCAATGAAATATTTTAAAGAGTCTGCTGACTTTCAAATTTTATGAAAATCGGTGCTGTTTTAAAAAAATCCATACAAACTTTCAACCCCTATTTCATCCGTTTAGGGTAAAAAAATTTTAAAATCCCTTATTAGTGGATGTCCAAATTATTAAAATAAACATCTGTCCAAACTTCACGTTTCTCCCATCAGCGGTTACGGCTGTGCGTGTGTCGTACCTCAGTCAGTCAGGTACATGTCCTTCCATAGATAAATAGATAAATAAGTGTATTTTGATCAAATTTATTTTCTTAAAAAATTAACAGTGCCTAAAAAAGCTATTATTTCTCTATGAGGATATAATTAAATAGTTATAAGGGTCAATTTTTTAATCATTACACCATTCATACATGACGAATGTTACAATAAAAACAATTAAATCGATTTTACCGCTCCCGCTCCCGCTCCCGTTTCTGAAATAAGCGTCGACTAACAGAAAAACCAACAAACAAACAAAATTTACAAATATTATTGTTTCTGGTTCTATTACTTTGTTAATTGCCCCCAATAATAATTTTCTAATGAAAATCTAAAATGCCACCATGGTTTTAATAATTTTCAAATTAGAGATTATAAGTGCGCTGCAAGCATACATTATTTATTAAAACAGGAACGTAATTCCCTGTACGGAAACAAATAAATAATTTATAAATTTAAGCGGGTGAAGCCGCGAGCTGGTTGCTATAGTTTATATTAGGTTTAGATGTATCACGTGGAGATATCAATACATTTTAATCATCGACACGTAGATACGTTACATTCATTTACAGTACATATATTACTCAAGAGAACTTAATCAAAACTTTGTATATAAAAAAAATATATGAAACAATCATGTTAAGGAAGTACCAAATATATTTTATAAATCAACCTTAATGTTATATTCAAAACAAATGAATTGTATGTAAATTTGTTAATACATTTCAAGTATGAAAAAAAGAAAAAAATGCAATATAATTGCGTTTCTCCTTTTCTTTCCAATGATTTATATTTCTACTATCTATATCGATATATCAGGGACGTAAATGCGGGAAAAGAGCTGCCATCTTAGTACAGAGTAACCTCTACAAAATATATTTACGTCGTATAGTTAAAGAATAAAAAGTGTGAAGAGGAATGTGTGATTTTTCTATAGAATATATTATTCTACATAATATCATAAAAAACAAGTTTAAACAGGATATATAATACTCCTACTGTATAATTATTTTCGATCAACATTTTTTAACTTTTAATTTTGAACATTTTGAATTGAACGAAAAATTTAGACTATTTTGTCTGTGGTTAAAGCGGGCGAAGCCGCGAGCGGGTCGCTAGTACTATATAAAACAGGACACACAGCAGGGTAGGCAGAAGGAACATAGTGACAAGCCAAATTTTTCAAGGCATTGCGTAATAAGTGGTGAAACTCAACCCGGAACGTTTGCCTTGGTGCCAAAGCGAAGAAATGAAAGTATGAAAGTAAGAAATAATATTTTATTACCTCGAGTGGGGATCGTACCCACAACCAGTCGTTTACAGTCACACTTTGTGCCCCTGCGCAACGATCGGTTTCATAATAATCATAAAATACATGTTTATTATAGGTTCCGTGATTCACAGCCACGATTACAAAGAGCCGGAGGTGTATAAAAATCGCAGGGTGTTGCTTATCGGTGCTGGACCTTCCGGCTTGGACTTAGCCTTGCATTTGAGTAATGTAACAGCCAAATTGGTTCACAGCCACCACTTAGTGTACAATCAACCTGATTTCGGTGAAAATTTCGTTAAGAAACCCGATGTTAGAACCTTCGTACCTAATGGAGTCATCTTTGTTGATGGAACGTTTGAGGAAATTGACGATGTAATTCTTGCTACAGGTATTTAATGTGCTTATGTTACAACAAATTTAAATATATATACATAATGTAGTGATGTGATGTTTTTACGTAGGATCACCTTCTTCATGTTAATAAGGATAAACCAAATGAGAAATATATTTGAATGTTTTTTTTTCTAGTATAAATTCATCGAGGCTA
Organism: Heliconius sara; assembly: GCA_917862395.2. Lineage (NCBI taxonomy): Eukaryota > Metazoa > Arthropoda > Insecta > Lepidoptera > Nymphalidae > Heliconius > Heliconius sara. The sequence continues at coordinate 15,358 of CAKJTV020000110.1, read as the reverse complement.
TAGGTTGCCTTTTACGTTTTAGGTATCTACTATATTTTATATTTATCATATTCGCTTAGGTTAACAAAAATGGCAATAAAATAATTTATATCTCAGCTTTCATTGTAAATCTTTGTATTTTTCTTAAATTATATACCTAGGGGTGCGTGATTGGAATCTGCTCTTAATACAAGAAAGTAATTTCATTATAAAACTCTTTTAAAATAATAATAATATTTTCTCTTGCAGGCTATGAATTCTCACATCCATTCTTAGATTCGAGTTCTGGCTTAACAGTATCTGGAAAATATGTTTTGCCTTTACATCAGAGTATTGTTAACATTAGACATCCCACAATGTCATTCATAGGAGTGGTAAAGAAAGTCATCACAAGAGTTATGGACGCTCAGGTATAATATGAGTTAGATATAATTAAGTATAAAATGTTGCAATATGCTTAAAATTTAATTTCTTTCAGTGTTCGAGACTTTCGGTTACATATGGGATTTTAGATTTAATAAAAAATTGCTAGTAATCTATAATAAATCAGAGGCCAGTGATGGCGCAGGGGTACAAGTTGAGAAAATGAAATATTTCTTAAAATGTATATTTTCATTTCTCCACTCTGTCGAGGCAAAGTGCGGCGTTGAGTTCCGCCACTCAACACGCTAGATCTCTGGAATTCGGTGGTTCGGTGTTTCATGGATCAGTGAAGAACGAAGTATCTGACCACTAGGTTCTTTCTACTCTGCTGTGTACAACTGTATACAACGTCAAGTTAATCTTTTTTTTCTATGATTGAAGGGATTGAAGAGAAGAAAAGAAGAAGAAGAAGAATAGATTGAAAAGTTCTAGCCTTTAAGAATCATTGACTTTAGTAAATAATATGTTTTTTTCTTAATTTACAGTTAAAAGTGTAATCTAGATATTTTTAAAAAAATATCAGGCACTTTAGAACTCATCCTGATCTAATCCTGATTAAAATGTATATGTATATATAAATAACTCCTATAGCCGATGAATGGTAATAATAATCTCGTACAGTTAGATACGCCCAAACAATGACATGGCCGTATTCTTTTCAGGCGGAGTACATAGCCTCATATATAGCGGGCAAGTTTAAATTACCGTCTCAAGAGGAGATGCTGCAGATGTGGCTGGACAGAGCTTACTATCTCCAAAGACAACATAAGAAAATAACTGAGATAAATACTTTAGGGTCCGAGATGGTATGTATTTATTTCGTTTTATTTAAAGTTAATTAATAATAATAGTAAAAAGCAATTTAACGAAGTCTTTATCGATACTTCTTAAGAATACGTTCTCAAAATTTTTTTTTGAGTATGGCATAGTTGGTCAGATTCTTGGACGGTTTTCAAAGAGGCGTGGGTTCAAATCCCGCTACGTTCAAATTTCTTTCCTAAGTCCTGGAATAACACTTTAAAAATGTTTAAAATGAAGTCTTTATCAATTATCATTTTACCAAGTGTCAGTTTTGAACTTAAGATCATCAAAATTGTTTAGTTATCCAGAAAAAATACATAAACTTTTGTTATTAATATAATACAATTTTTTGTATATTTTACATTTTTTTAGGATCAATATTTTGGTAATTTAACCCAAGAAGCCGGTACCACCAGAGTACCCCCAGTTTTATCGGAAATAAGGGACTTTAATGCACAAAACCGTTTGGATGACTGGCTCCATTATAGAGAATACGACTATGAAGTAATAGATCCATATAAATACAAGCGCACTCACAGTGCCAGTCAACCAGAAGCATGTCCCATACAAATCGAAGATAATTGATTGGTCTAACTGATGATAACTGATCATATTGTTGATAAAAATATTTAATTATATTTATTTGAAATGGATATAGAAATGAGATTAATTTACTGTTATTGTCTGTATATAAATTTTCTAAAAACGTAACTTGGACAAAGCACTTAAAGTGGGTCTATTTTTACGTAAATTGGAAATATTCTACTAATTCTAAACTGTTAATAATTTAATGTATAGTTTTATAAAACCTCTTTATGGAGGTAACCATATGTTTTAAAACACTATAATACTAATATCAAGTTCACGTTTGAAGAATGGGTTTTTCAGTTTTTTTTTTACTTACTAAGTACATATAAAAAATGTTACCATTTCATATGCTTATTCTATAATAGAACGAAAAAATATATATTTTTCAAAACTTTTATACTTGCTAGATTAGATTGAGATGAAGTGTATATAATGTAAAAATGATTTTTATAAGGATAATAAAATTAAATCCAATGATTGAGTATTTTATTTTACCAATTATTTATATTTTACATACAGAAATAAAAATATTTTCAAATCAAAATCAAATGATATAAAATAATAGTAAGTCCTGTTTTGTATATTTTGCAACATATAACATACGGTATGTTTGCGGTTTATAGTTTACATAATGTTTAAAATTACCAACAAGCATAATGCGACCCTTCTACTAAAAAATAAAATAAATATAGATATTTTTTTGTAAGTTTTTACTAGTAAGTAATAAAATGAGATATTATAATATCATACAGTCCGCGAAGTCTTAGCTGAGCTTTCCTTTTATGTGAGTGTTCATATATAACGCTAGATTTCCTCTGTTTACCCTGCTGTGTGCGTGATAAAGCGTGAAGCTGGTTTTTTTTATAAATTATAACGTAAATTGCCCGGCATAAACTGGTTTCTACTGCCATTTGATAATTGACCAACACCTCTTGTACCGATAGCAGCGTCATATATTTAGTTCTGAATGTTTCATTTTTGTGTTCGATTTATTAAAACTGAAAGATAAAGTTGACTCTATCACTGTACAAGAACGGAAAAGTGTATGTAAAGTGATGACAAAACGGGACGATTTATTTTTAACTCAAACGAAACATCAAATTATGAGGATGCAATGTCCAGACTAGAAGGATTGTTTTAATTTCTATGTTTGGTTTCTTTATCAATCCCTAATAAAAGAAAATATTTTTCAAATATTTTTTTCTGGCTCTACTTTGTGTGACACTTTTACGACACACAAATGCAAAGCTCAATTTAAGCCGCGCGAAATGGTCTTTAAATACAAAATAGTTTGTTGTTAAGTGACATTTGTACCACAGGTAATTTAAAGCAATACATTTTTTAAACTTAAATTCTAATTTATAATAAGCATTTTTAATTTCTACTTTAAAGGTATAAACAATATTATTTTACATATTCATTTTGCACGCAACAGCTACCGCCTGCCGTCTCGTCAATAGTTCTAATAAACGTGTTATTATCTATGACTGTGTATTTATAATTTCTGTATGTATAGAGATTTTCCAGTTTGGCCTCAGTATCATACTTTCTTATCTTGAACATTACCGGAGGAACTCTGTCTATTCCTGATTCGTTTGTTAGTTCAGCGTAGTAATCGTCCTGTGAAAGGTAAAAAACGATATACCTAATATATATTTATGAAACATCTGCTTTAGACGAGACCAGAGAGACATCATCTAAAGCAGGGTTGGTAGAGGGTATCTTGTTTAAAAACATTTCGTTCCCCACTTTTTTAGAACAATTTTTATTAGTCTCGAAAGTCATATAAAATATTTTTCTTTTAATTTGAATAAAAAAAAAGATACTCACTTCCTTTTCACCTAGGAAATGAATGTCAGAAAGCGGCCGTCCTTTCGATTTGATAATTTCTACGCGTTTCTGCCAATCTTCTAACATTTGTTCTTTAGACGGCAAAGGGAAATTTCCTTTTATCAGGGCCGTAGCATACCGTGACTACAAAAATAAAAAGAATTAATTAAACATTTACCTTAATAAGTAAAGAGAGTTGTTTATAATTTCTAATGATATGTAGTATACGATACATGTTACTTAGAATTTTTAACCAATAGAGATAGATTTCAAAATTGTTTCAAATTTGTACCACAATAATATATTCCCCAGTCTCTTTCAACAGTCACTCCGTTCTACAATTACCACCCATTTCTTAGAATGGTGCGAACGAAATTATAAATGAACGAAATCAAAAAAAATCACTTACCTGGGCATCAGCAGACACAACCAAACAGGCTCTTACAAGGAGACCCATTAATACCATGCTTGGATGATGGATATTGACCATATATTTATGTAAGGGAGTCACACTCCTAGGATTAACAGTTAACTCACAACTTTTATCCAAAAATGGATAGTAATATTCGTATCCTGAAATAGACAATTACATATATTATCTTGACACAGAAAATATGAGGCCAGGGGGCCAGTCGTGGCGCAGGGGTATAAAGTGTGACTATTAATTCGCCTGGTTGGGTTTCCGTCTCCACTCGGGGGAATGAAATATTTATTTATATTTTTATTTTCATTTCTTCGCTCTGGCAAAGAGCGACGTTGAGTTCCGCCACTCAACAAGCAACGCCTACAGAATTCGGTGGCAAGTCGGGAACGGAGTGTCTTAACACTAGGTTTCCTCTGCCTACTCTGCTGAGTGTGGGAAACGTGAAGCTGATTTATTTTAATTTTAATTTTAGAAAATATTTTTTATAATTAATAACCTTCAGAGGAAATTTTAAGGTCTCATCTGTGAAACTATTTGTGACGTGGATATTTGAGATAAACGAAACAATTACCTGTACAATAGAGCACATCATCAATATCCTCGTAGCTGCCATCTTGAAATATTACACCGTTTTCTGTATACTCTTTGACATCTGGTTTCTTTTTGTAATGATCAGGAAAGGGTGTCCTAAAATTAATTTTGGAGTGGTGACTGTGGACTAGAGTTTTAGAAACGTTCGCCACATCAAGGGCAATATCCATACCGGACGGTCCGGCACCAATTATTAGAACTCTACGATCTTTGTAGCGATCCGGTTCTCTATAGTCGTGACTGTGTGTGATTGAACCTAAAATTATTAACTCATTAGGTGTAAATTGACATATAAAAATACATATTCTGTTTCACATTATAAAATATAATTCAACTTAAATGAATTTATTTTCTTAATCTTACTAAGATGAGGATGTGAATAATATAAAAAATACCAAAATTTCTAATTTAGCCTTAGATCTTAGGTCGCACTACGTTTACACTGCCTTGGATTTTAACCGCCTGTTTTTGTGAGTAAGCCGTCAGTGCGGCTGCTGAAATTATTTAACTTACCTTTAAATATTTCTTCTTTTGGTATATTTGGCATATTTGGCTTACTGTGATGTCCAGTACTGACTATGACAAAATCAAACTCCTCTTCATACTCTTCACCAGTTACAACATTTTGATATTTTACTATCCATACATCGTCTTTTCTAGACACTAATTGTACTATATGTAGGAACTAAAAATAAATAGATGACAAAATGAGTAAAAGTTTGCACGGTAGGTAGTAGAGGGTTAGAGCCAATACATTACATTTTTTACCTGAATTCGGGACTCTACAAATAATAATAAAAAAAACTAAAAACCAGAAAAACAAAAAAAATATATAAATTTCTTTCTACGTGTGCAGATTAACCTTAAAACCATCCCATTTAGGGTCAGAAGCTTGACTGCGCCAAGATGGCCTCAATTAGGTATAGATATTATTTAAGGAAGGTACCATATTAACGTTTGAATAAATTAATTATAACATAACGTTATTAAGAGGTTAATTATCCATTGAGCTTGTCGTAGTGCAGCCTAAATAGCAAAGAACGCGTATTTCGACACTGTAAAAGGAATCAAAATTTATAGTTTACTTCCGGTTAACCTAAAATTATGAAATTTGGCAGCTAACATCTATCTGTTTTTATGGTTTAAATCCTAAAAAATTGCATTGCGCGTTACGTTGCGTATCTAGATTTAATATAGGATAGTTTCACGCGAACAACGATTTTATTATTTGTCTGATCAATACCCCAGATTGATGAGAAGATTGGTGCGATTTGGTAGCTACGACTTAATGAATTATTTTTTAGCTTTTTAATTTAATTTATTTTCAAGTTTTTAGGTTTGCTGCTTTCATTAGACACCTATATTGAGGTAGTTGTGTAAAATATGTAATTCGCCATTTTGTCGCGGCGGCCATTTTGAATTTTATTTTTTATAGTGAGCTGTATTCTACCAAGAAAGCGCTTTCATTTGATACCCATAAAGAGGTTGTTGTGAAGTAATATGTAATCCACCATTTTGTATCGGCGGCCATTTTGGGTTTTACGGGCACCAATTTTTTTTATTGTATCAATCAATCAATATTAATCAATCAATATTAAGTATCAATATTAAGAGTGGGTACCAATTATCAGATCGATCTGGTGTCAGGAGGGAGGTAAAACTAATTACTGAACTTGACCCAAACAAACTGGCCAAGCTAAGTAAAACCGTTTAAAAACAAGTATTTCGATACTATAAAGAGAATCAAGATTAATAGTGTATTTCTGGTTAACCTAGAATTACGAAATTTGGCAACTAGCATCTACACGTAGTATTTACTAGTTGAGGAAAAAATCTGAAGAGGTGCGACTGTAACGCGATGGTTGTGGGTTCTTAAGGAGTCACTCGAGGAGATAAAATATTTACTTACATTTATACTTTCATTTCTTCGCTCTGGGTTCGAGGCAAAGCGCGGCGTTAAGCTCCTCCACTCCACACGCAATACCTCCAGATCTCCTCGTAAAGTGGGTAAAGGTGTGCCTTTACACTAGGTTCCCTCTGCCTACCCTGCTGTGTGCGGGATACGGCGTGAAGCTGATTTAATTAATTTTTTTAAATGATTTTTATTATTTCGCTACATTTAGTAATTTAAACGATACATTCTGTCATTATTTCAAGTAAAATAAATATTTGTATCGCACTAACTGTGGAATTGTCTTGATAAGGAAAGCTTATATCTAGTAGTCTACTATTTATATTTGCTTTAAGTATACCTACATTTAGTTTCACGTCATTCCTTTGTTTCGTATTGTCTGATTGATATTAATATTAACTAAGGTATAGTTTGCTTGTAATTTTGCATTGAATGTAAATAATACGAAATTTATTATATAAAATCAAAATGAGGCCAGTCGTGGCGCAGTCGATCCCCACTCGAGGAGATAAAATATTTACTTATATTTATATTTACATTTCTTCGGCCCTGGTGCTGAGGCAAAGCGCTGCGTTGAGCGCCGCATTCCACACGCAATGCCTCCAAAACTCGGCGGAAAGTAGGAAAACGGTGTGTTCCTTAGCACTAGTTTCCCTCTTGCCTACCCTGCAGTGTGGCGGGATGCAGCGTGAAGCTGTTTAATATAATAGACGTATACTATATGTATAATGTACGTCTACGATGTACTAATATGTAAAGCTCAATAAAAGAATGATTTATTCACCTTTATATACCGTTCTAAATCGAAGTGCTTCACATAGTTTTTTATGTAATTATAGTAGACATTCCAGCTCGGAAAACTTGGCATACTATCAGGTATTGGAAAACCTCTAAGTTCCATTGTAGGCTTTGGAAGATTCGTTCTGAAATAAAAATATATATATATATATATATATATATATATATATATATATATATATATTATATATATATATATATATATATATATATATATATATATATATATATATATATATATATATATATATATTAAATGAAGCCAGTCGTGGCGTAGGGCACAAAGTGTGACTGTAAAATCGACTGGTTGTGGATTCGATCTCCACTCGAGGAAATGAAATATTTATTTACATTTATATTTTCATTTCTTCGCTCTGGTGTCGAGGCAAAGCGCGGCGTTGAGTTCCTCCACTCAACACAACTGTCGCAACTGAGTGTCTTAACACTAGGTTCCCTCTGCCTACCCTGCTGTGTGCGGGATACGGCGTGAAGCTGATTTAATTAATTTTTTTAAATGATTTTTATTATTTCGCTACATTTAGTAATTTAAACGATACATTCTGTCATTATTTCAAGTAAAATAAATATTTGTATCGCACTAACTGTGGAATTGTCTTGATAAGGAAAGCTTATATCTAGTAGTCTACTATTTATATTTGCTTTAAGTATACCTACATTTAGTTTCACGTCATTCCTTTGTTTCGTATTGTCTGATTGATATTAATATTAACTAAGGTATAGTTTTGCTTGTAATTTTGCATTGAATGTAAATAATACGAAATTTATTATATAAAATCAAAATGAGGCCAGTCGTGGCGCAGTCGATCCCCACTCGAGGAGATAAAATATTTACTTATATTTATATTTACATTTCTTCGCCCTGGTGCTGAGGCAAAGCGCTGCGTTGAGCGCCGCAATTCCACACGCAATGCCTCCAAAACTCGGCGGAAAGTAGGAAACGGTGTGTCTTAGCACTAGTTTCCCTCTGCCTACCCTGCAGTGTGCGGGATGCAGCGTGAAGCTGTTTAATATAATAGACGTATACTATATGTATAATGTACGTCTACGATGTACTAATATGTAAAGCTCAATAAAAGAATGATTTATTCACCTTTATATACCGTTCTAAATCGAAGTGCTTCACATAGTTTTTTATGTAATTATAGTAGACATTCCAGCTCGGAAAACTTGGCATACTATCAGGTATTGGAAAACCTCTAAGTTCCATTGTAGGCTTTGGAAGATTCGTTCTGAAATAAAATATATATATATATATATATATATATATATATATATATATATATTATATATATATATATATATATATATATATATATATCATATATATATATATATATATATATATATATATATTAATGAAGCCAGTCGTGGCGTAGGGCACAAAGTGTGACTGTAAAATCGACTGGTTGTGGATTCGATCTCCACTCGAGGAAATGAAATATTTATTACATTTATATTTTCATTTCTTCGCTCTGGTGTCGAGGCAAGCGCGGCGTTGAGTTCCTCCACTCAACACAACTGTCGCAACTGAGTGTCTTAACACTAGGTTCCCTCTGCCTAACCTGCTGTGCGCGGGATACAGCGTGAAGCTGATTTAAGAAATAATATTTTTTATTATATTTTTACTAGAAACAACAGATGGTATATCTGTCTAAACATAAAATATAAATATATGAACATTAATATAAATACAGCATACAATAAATCATCCATCTTATAATGCTGTCTAAGTATTTGTTTACGTAAAATTTTGTTCTATATTTTATTCATATCAAATAAAAATAAATGCAATTCATTGTCATCTTATCAACACTTGTTATTTAAAGTTTTTTTATATCGGGATACAGCGTGAAGCTGATTTAAGAAATAATAATTTTTATTATATTTTTACTAGAAACAACAGATGGTATATCTGTCTAAACATAAAATATAAATATATGAACATTAATATAAATACAGCATACAATAAATCATCCATCTTATAATGCTGTCTAAGTATTTGTTTACGTAAAATTTTGTTCTATATTTTATTCATATCAAATAAAAATAAATGCAATTCATTGTCATCTTATCAACACTTGTTATTTAAAGTTTTTTATATCGGGATACAGCGTGAAGCTGATTTAAGAAATAATATTTTTTTTATATTTTTACTAGAAACAACAGATGGTACATCTGTCTAAACATAAAATATAAATATATGAACATTAATATAAATACAGCATACAATAAATCATCCATCTTATAATGCTGTCTAAGTATTTGTTTACGTTAACTTTTGTTCTGTATTTTATTCATATCAAATAAAAATAAATGCAATTCATTGTCATCTTATCAATACTTGTTATTTGAAGTTTTGTAGCTTGAATATTAAATTAAAAGTATATATCATTAAAGATACGTTGACGTTTGAATTATTGTGTGTTCATCTTAAATATATTGAATAGTTATTTATAGTAAAATATTCGATCTTATTAATATATGTGAAATTTGAAACATGTGAAAGTTGCACTTGCACGCAAAAGCTATGGAACTAATAAGGATAAAACTTTATAGTAATATAGCTTGTATATCATGATAATACAATTTATGTAAAGATTTTGCGTAATTTAATTATAATTCAACAATAATATTATAAAGGAAAAGAGTTTGTTTCATTGGACGCGCGCGGCATTCATGTCACAGGATAGTTTCTGATTCTATTTGAGTTCTATTTTTTTTTTGTGTCGTATATGTCGTAGTATATTTATCAAGGAAGGCTACATAACAACTAAAAATATTACATAACAACTAAAAATATTACAAAACGAGAGAACTTGAGAGGTGCATGCGCAGATAGCCCACAGTAACCATTTTTATGATTTACAAATAAAAATAAATGAAGAATTATTTACAAAATTATAAACCATTAAATATAATTTGTTACCCAATTAAATATATTAGATATGTTATTCACTTTATGAATATGAAAATTGACCTTTACTTTGAGGCCAGTCGTGTAGCAGCGGCACGAAGTGTCACTTTAAAACCACCTGGTTGTGGGTTCGATCCCCATTTAAGGAGTTGAAATATTTACTTAAATTTATATTTCCATTTCTTCGCTTTGGTGTCGAGGCTAAGCGCGGCTTTGAGTTCTGCCACACAATGCCTCCTGAATTCGGCAGAAAGTGGGGAACGGATTGTCTTAACACTAGGTTCCATCTGTCTACCATGCGGGATACAGCGTGAAGCTGATTTATTTATTTTATTTTTTTAATATTTTAGGAAATATCAGTGATTTAATATACAGCTATAGGCCGTCGTCTAAAGATTATTAAATTTATATTGCCTCATAAATATATGTTTAAAAAATTATCGACAAGAGACAATAACAAGAAGAATATTATTATTAATAAGTGGACATAATTATGTTATGTCATGTTGTCGATATCATATCTTGACGCCATAATACTACCCGATAGCGAAATGTATAATGTACTGAAATTTTAAATTTAAACAAAGTGTAACACTTACATTGTCAGAGACAGACTAAAAAAAATAATTAATCACTGAAATTGTAACTTATTTTACCTCAAATGCTTGTACATGCTCGTGTGCACAGGCATACCATTTTCATCGACCCCAACTTTCGGTTCATAGTGCCATGTACCTCCTACATAACGGGTATATTCGAAAACTACGAAGCTGATATCTTCATCTTTTAAATATCTCGCTGAAGTGAGACCTGCGATCCCCGCACCTATTATGCATACTCGAGGATTTTTGTTTTGTACCTGTAGAAAAAAAATAGTCTTTAAGTTATATATTATTTATAGTTATTTGCATCTAAAATGTACTATGTAGATAAATCAGCGTCACTGAATGAACAAAAAGTGATTTCTTAAGTTGAGTTAATAAATTAGCAGAGATTCAACATTTTAAGAAGCGAAGACATTGTGCAGATAGACACAATTTTGTGAACATAGTTGCATAAAAATTATATGTTTTACAATTTTTACATCAGAAAGATGAGCCTAGCACATAAAAACACTGAAATATTCCCTTTACTCTGAGAAGTATGCTCGAGGTTTCCTTATGCGACGGAACGGAACTACCTAATGAGTTCGTCTAATGGAGCTGAGGATATTAGCATATATGCCGCTAACAAGGGGACTCTTGTTATCCACAGCTCGAAGCAAATCCGCTGCACTGACCAATGGAGACGACAATAACAGGTGTAACTAGGTGTGTTGTGATATCACCTTGACAGAACCGCTCGCTTTCTGGTAAGCTGAATAAGCAACCGGGTCGCTTTCGCGACCCGTTTGTTTATTGTCCTCTACAGGGTACCGGCCAACACCTGTGGTGGGATACACTAAGCATATCCATATACTGTTTTTATAAACCAATTTTCAAAACGGATAATTCAAATTTAAATAACTGTGTTATAATATAACTATGTTGATGTTGTAGGAGTGCATTATATCGCTTAGGATTCTGGAACCGTTCAGTGAATAAGACACAAGTGGCCTTTGGCCAATAGATTCAAGAAATATGGAGTGGAGAAAATTCTAGGTCGGATATTGAGACAGTGTCTGATATAGTGACTGAGTATCTGCCGCTGAGATTGCAGATGAAGACGGTGGAACTTAGGCCACAATCGTAAGGAAAGGGAAAAAGTTTTAGTTTTAGAGTTGGCTAAGCCCCCTCGCGCTGAGGCGGCTATAGTCATCATGGCGTCAGCTACTAACAAAGGCTTAATTGCGTGCGATTCACGTCATAGATGTGAGAGCTATCTGCGGATATTGTACGTTGGTGGCGCTTACATTTTTGGCGGGCAATTTGCTTTGGGAGTTGCTAGCGGAAGTGCGTTTGCGAGGTGAGTAACCATCGGGTTAGGTTATCACGCGAATCAGGAGAGCAGCGCGAAACCCTGATTCGGCGAGAAAGGGAAGGCGAATCTGAGGTCACAGGTAGCAGGACTAGCGATAGTGGAGACAGTTCACACTAGACCGCTGGTTGAAAAGAGGATTCGTGGCCCTGACGTTCATACTGGCGCAGGCGTTAACGGGGCACACACGGCTTCGGCAAATGCCTGCATCAGATTGCACGTCAAGAGATTTCACCGGTGTAAGAGAGATGATGCCGTTGACTCGGTCCGTCATAATCTCAACGCCAAGCCATTTTTGGCTGTAGTGGACCGCTTACTGTCCAGTGTGGTGGGGTCATGTTGGAAAGTGAGAGTAACTGGTCTGCTGTGGCCTCCAGCGCGAATGCCAACTCACTCCACCATCGGAGGCCATAAGGGAAAACAAGCGGGTACGCGCACATCCCGTAGGCACGCGCATGTTACCCTACAAAAGATACTGCTGGAGGGTCAAGTTCAGTACCGTTCTTCCGTAAGGCAAGTTTGTCTTGCGTACGAATAGACCGCGTTAATACAAGCAACCTAGTGTTAATTTACTTCCTTTCTTCAATTTACGTCGAATTATCAAGATGTTGCGAGTTGAGTTGTGAAACCTAACTACTATACTGAAGAAATTAAAATATGAAATAATTTATTTTTCTCTAGTAAGAATCGAACTCACCACCGTCGCGCTTACAGCCAAATCCACAACACTACAAGATACAACTCTATTTAACTAAACTTTACGAAAATCGACCGTATGCCCCTTTTCTTTTTTTATACTGTTAACATACAAAGTAAAAATAACAAAATAAAAATAACACGAATAATAATTTAGAGCTATATATATATATACTGCTATGCTATATATATATGTACTGCTTCTAATATATATATATATATATATATATATATATATATATATATATATATATATATATATATATAATATATATATATAGTATATATATATATATATATATATATATATATATATATATATATATATTAGAAGCAGTACATATTAAAGGACTGCAATTTCCAACATATTCAGATTTTCTGTTTAATTTTGTTCGTAAAAAAAATTACTTTAAAAATATTGTCTGACAATACCATACTGACTGTTCACCATAAAATTGAAAGTTGGTATTAAGCAATCGCTAACAGATATAATTAAAATGCATATGTTACCCATTAAATCATAACTTATTTTATTGAAAAATCTTTTAAAATATTAGTTTTCTTATAACCATACTATAATATTTATAGTTATAGTTAATGTTAGTTTGTACGCTAACGAGCTCCACAAATGCACCTTTCGAACATTGACTGTCACAATTGACATTTGACTAGCTTCATGTTCTATAGAGTATATGTACCTTGTTTATGTTACTCCATCAGTAAATCATGAAACAATAATGAGAGATTTTTTATGCATTATTGTTCCTTTAAAAGGTAATAAAATATAATATTTAATTATCAATACAAGTATATTTTATATAAAAAAAAATATAAGCAATATACTAGTTACAGTTTTACACTCACCATTTCCTTTTGACACTTTTAATTTTTATAAAGCACTTAGTTCTCACTAATGTTCAAAATTTTATATTCCTTTTATAAATATCGCAATTTATATAAAGACTTTTGATAACATAGAAGTTAATAGCGCACTAACACGAAATCGGTCTTTTTTGTCTCGATATAAATAAAGGCGACGCGACATTGATAGTATTATCTTTGTAATGTAAATATTTATGTTGTTCTACGCCGACTTCACGGCTTGTAATGCCACACTATCTAAGTATCGGATCGAAATTTGACACATTTTCTATTTATAAGCACCACATGAACTTGAAATAAAATTGAAATGGATTTTTTTTTAATATTAGTAGATATTCGTATTAACCTCAAATAATGTAGTGCGTATTAATAGCAAGTAAATTTTACACATAAAAAGTGGTTGTGCTTAGTTATGTTTTATGAAAATGTGAACCTGATAATTAATGTTAAGAGATAAAGGTACAAGCAAGAGTGAGAGAGAGAGAGAGGGAGAGAGATAGTTATATTTTTGGTTCGCGGGATTTGTTAAATTTTAATTTTCTATACTTATTGTCTTATAGTTATCTATTATCATGCTGAATCAACTAAATATAAGCCTTATTATATTTTAGGTATAGTGGAACAGTGTTCAATTGTAATTGCGGTAGTTGACAATTCAATTTCCAAAAAAAAATTCCAAAAGTTAAATTTAAAAAAGTGTTAAAGTGATTGTTATAAAAATATTAAAATAATGTTATAAAGATATTAAAATAATGTTATAAAAATATTAAAATAAATAAATTCATTTTTGTGCGGAAATAAAAGCAAATCTTAATTAGACGCTTCCAAAAGAGAAAGTGTAGCGTTACTTTTAACTCATAATATAAGAATGCACTAGCATTAAATAAAATTAATAAAATTCATAAAAACTGACACTGTATAGCAATTGTCATAGCAGTTGCATTAAACGAAGATAAGATAAGACTTCAATTAAAAAAAAATGTCAAATTATGTAAGAATTGGTCAATATTATATTTTTTTATTATATATAGATAAATAAAACTGTACCTTTATTTTTTAAAATTCGTCATCTATCTGTATATAAAAGAACTTGTTCTGACTGACTGAGGTAAAACGCACGCACAGCCGTAACCGATGATGGTAGAAATGTGAAATTTGGACAGATGTTTATTTTTATAATCTGGACATCCACTAAGAAGGGATTTTGAAAATTTTAATCCTAAAGGGATGAAATAGGGGTTGAAAGTTTGTATGGTTTTTTTTTAAACAGCACCGATTTTTATAAAATTCGAAATTCAAACCCTTTAAAATATTTCATTGAACACGAGTTTCGTAGTTTTTTTAGAATTAAGGGTGCAAATAAGCGGGCGATGCCGCGCGCGCCTACTGTTATAGATTTTCTTGGAAATATTAAATAATTTTAATAATAAAAACAAAAAAATAAAGTAAAATTAATTAATTCGAGCAGCAACTGTATAAATTATATAATTACTTTTATTTTTATAAATTTTTATTTTAACTTGTACGCAAGTTACCTAATTTG
>CAKJTV020000108.1:0-128766 GCA_917862395.2 Heliconius sara | reverse complement strand
AACGGTTATTAAAACATCGTTTTAATCGTAAAATTATGTGTTTAGATATCAAAAAAAGCGCGCTCAAGACTGTATGGTAGTGGTGAAAAAATGTTGAAAATGGGACATAAGCCATAGTAGTTATTGGCCAAAAAAACCCCTAAAAATCTAACAAATACGCGCGAAAGACGCTCA
Source organism: Heliconius sara (assembly GCA_917862395.2). Taxonomy (NCBI): domain Eukaryota; kingdom Metazoa; phylum Arthropoda; class Insecta; order Lepidoptera; family Nymphalidae; genus Heliconius; species Heliconius sara. Next base: position 128,592 of record CAKJTV020000108.1, on the reverse strand, counting down.
CATAGTTTTAAATGTTATTTAAAAAAAAAATGATACATATATTATCTAAAATCTTTTGTATATTGACAACGTGAATGTCGAATAATATAGTGTAATGAAATATTTGGACCAATTTTAAGAAACCAGAACCAAAAAAAACTGACCTCTTTAATTTCGACTTTGTGTAAAGTGGTGTGTTTTTTTTGACTCGTTTTGGCATGCGGCGCTCGATATATATCGGTGACCACAGTTTTTTTAATTACTAAGATGGTATATTTTCTAAATCTCTACCCCTCCACAAAATTTGAGACATTTTTGGATCCAAATTTCGGAGGAAAATCGAGTTTTACCGTACAAACTGACGCTGCGGCGGCTCGTTTTGAAACGGAGGCCACAGAGAAAAAAAGTGCTAACATCATTGGAACCCACGCAAGAGACCTTTCCAAAGTGGAAAAATATTGAAAATCCAATAACGGGATCAAAGTTATTAAAGAAAATCTAAAATTTTGGCGGCATTTTCAAAAATCGCCAGTTACAAAATTAACTAATTTAAAATTCAAGGCAACAAGCCATAAATTTTGTTTAATATATTCATGAATAAATTATTAAAGAACAATCAAGTGAAATTTTGAAACTTTCCAAATATAAACAATAAATTTATAGTGATTTTTTTTTTTTTTCAACCGACGAAGAAATGTCTTCTTGACCAGTGACTAGCGAACTTTAAGGACCTAAAATATGTATTCCTATTTGTAACAGGAATTTGTAATTTTGTCATAGTAATTTTCTCAAAAGACCTAACTGTTAACAAAAAACCGCATCAAAATCCGACTATAAATAAAAAACGTTTATTTCCAAATTAATTTACGTAAATCATCGTTTTTATACAAAGTCAAAAAAAAAAAAAAAAATAATAATAATAATAATAAAAATTTATATTAAATTAAACCCATATAGTTAAAAGTCGGACTTGGAAGCAAGTTTTTTTTTTTTTTTTTTCTTATTACATACACAATATATTAGCATAATTTAATAGCATTTGATGTCTAGGAAACGCTTGGGTTACACGTAGTTCTAGGTTTAATAATTTTAATATATACATATATACACCTACATAGATAAACTTACCTTGTTAACTATGATTAGGACACCACCTAAAACACGCGCGAAACGGGACTCGGAGGAACTAGAGAGAATTAGTGGTATTAGAAGTAGGGAAAGGAGTAGTACAGAGTGTGAGAGGAGTTATATGGAGGTATTGAGAATGAGTCCCGAATCGGTTTTCGACTCCGAAGAGCCTCAATTATCGATATCAGAAGCTGTATCCATAAAAAAGAAAGCGAAATCTGTAAATAAAGTGCCAATCGTTCTCCCTGCGACCGCCGCAGATGTTAAAGACTTCGATACGTTAGATAAGACTATTACTAGTCTAGTCTGTGTGGCTATTTCAGAAGGAAACGGAAGGAAAGGAAGGAAGGAAGGAAGGAATGTGTTACTAAACGAAACAAAATGTTAGTAGCATCGGCTGCAACAGAAATAAGGAGGTCATTTGACACATACATATTAGAAAAAGTCAATATTATATCTACACCTACACCACCGCACCGCCACACTGATACCATAACTACTGATAAAAACGTCCAAAGCTCCACTTCTTTTTATAACATAGATATTAAAGAACAATTAAAGTCATTTTCTGAAAATATTCAGGATAAAATTGCTGATTGCATCAGAAACGAAATAGCCATTATAAAACAGGATTTAACTTTACCATCTAAACAAACTCACCTATCGGAACCAACCTATGCTCAAGTTGCTGCCATAAGAGCTCAAACAAAACCCAAATCTAGACCATCTATTCTTGTCACTCCTAAAATTGCATCAAAGTCTAAAACAGAGTTAATACATAAATGGCAAAATAATGTTAGCTTTGCTGAAACACATTATGCCCCTAATAAAGTCGTCCCGTTAACGAGCAATAAACTACTTGTAGAATTTGACAATGCTCAGCATCGAGATGATACTCTTAAAAAGCTAGAGAACTCCAAGGCACTAAATGTAAAATTACCTACTAAACTCAAACCAATGCTTATACTGAAAGGTATCAACAAACACACTGAAAAAACTAAACTTTTAAATATTCTTTACAGCCAAAACCCCGAATTTAAAGAAAATAACATAGTTAAAGAAGATATACAAATAAAATTTACTACCCAAAATAAAAATCTAGCACTTTACAATACGATTTTAATGGTATCACCTGAAGCATTTGAAATATGTATAAATAAAAAACGAGTTAATATCGACCACCAAAAAATACATGTATCTGAACACATTCCATTGCTGCAGTGTTTCAAGTGCCTCCAGTTTGGACACACCACGAAACACTGCAGAAATTCTGAGCAAAATTGTTCCCACTGTGCAGCACGCGACCATACATATCGACCATGTGTACACAAAAATGATCCATCCAAAACAGTCTGTCTGAATTGCAAGTCTCATAATATAAAATATAACTTAAAAAATAACACTATGCACTCCTCTACCTCAGCACTGTGCCCTTGTAAAGTAGCGGCGGCTGAAAAGACTAAACTCAACATTCATTATGAACACTAAACAAAACTCAATAGTAGACACAATTAACTCAAATTCAAATAAAAATGTAAGAATTGCATCATAAATTCCAATTAATATCATTCAAGCAAATTTAGATAGAAGCAACAAAACACAACACGAATTCATGCAATATTTTATTAGCAGACAGTGCGATGTCGCATTGGTCTCGGAACCATATACCGGCAATACTGGAGTAATTAGAAGTACTGCAGGCATAATAACGTATCAAAATTTGACAAGGGATAGAGTTAAACCAGCTGTAATTATCAGAGCTGGTTTGGGGGCAACTATTGGAGTCAGTGAACATTCAACTTCTAATCTTGTAATAATTCAACTTATAACCAAAAAATTTAAAATTTATTTTATCAGTGTGTATATAGAACCCAAAGATGACACTGATAGTACATTAAATAAACTGGAACACTTTGTAAAAACTCACCCACACGCTAGGATAATTGACTCTTTGACGTTCCATTGCCCATAGGGAGCCACCTTCAAGCCTTCGCGGACGATATACTCCTGATTGTCCACGATAAAAATATATATAACTTAGAAATAACAGCTAATAACTTCTTAAATAAAATAGTACAGTGGGGTGAGAACGTTAAACTTGAATTCGGGCCAGATAAAACTCATGTTATTCCGTTTACAAATAAAGCTAAAAACATCAAAATAAGAATCAACTACAAAACTATAGAACATACTAAGCAAATAAAATTTTTAGGAATTATAATCGATCAAAATCTTAAATTATAATACACACTAAACACATTACTCAGAAAGCAAATGCGATATACAGATCTATATGCAGGTTTGTCCGTCCCACGTGGGGCTTATGCTCGGAAAACATTAAAATAATTTATGAACACGTAATAGAACCCATAGTTACATACGCCGCTGGAGTTTGGGGTGACGCAATCAAATATAAAACTGTTTGCGACATCCTAAAATGTATGCAGCGTATGTTCGCCATACGAATAATCAGGGGTTTTCGTACTGTATCCGCCTCGGCAGCGATCGCGCTCGCCTCACTAATTCCGCTGCACCTCAAAATTCAAGAAGTAATTAAAATAGATTCAGTGAAATATAACTTAGTCTATGAAAATCTTCCACAAAATATAAAGTTAGAAAAGCCAATACCAATTTCAAATCTGTTACACCCAGCCGACCGTATAAGCATTACTATTCATAAAGCTACATCAACCATAGAAATCGACAGTCTTGAACTCCATGACTATACAAAAATTTTCACAGATGGTAGCAAACTCAGTGACGACAGAGTGGGCGCAGCCTTTGTTGCATACAGTCCTAATGGAAGCCACTGCATTAAGAAATTTCATCTGCATAGCAGTTGCTCAGTTTTCCAAGCAGAGTTGTATGCAATAAATAAGGCCATTGAGTGGGCAATTAAGAAACATATTAACGTAATATCTATCTGTTGTATGTGGGTACAAGAATAATAAATCAGTTGTGTAACCGACCCGGCCTTGTTAGTTGCTCCCTAATTTATTTACCTATAATATCTAACTGGCGACGAGTGTAAAATTTGTAATTATATTCTTTAGTAAAATTAAAACTATTTGTATAATAATGCCGATCGGGAAGATCGAATCTTTTGATTTATCAAGCAAAAAATGGTCGGCATATATAAGACGCGTGGAACAATTTGTGGCATTAAATAAAATTGAAGATAGTTTAAAAGTGGCTACATTAATAACATTGGTCGGCGAGCCTACTTATGACTTAATGTGTGATTTGTGTGCACCTCATAACCCGGAGGTTAAATCATTCGAGGAGTTAGTGAGGTTAGTCGGTGAACATCTCGAGCCGAAGCGATCCGATATTGCTGAGCGACACGTGTTCCGCTTGCGCCGGCAGGAGGCGGCGGAGTCACTCAGCGATTATCTTCAAGCGCTTAAGCATTTAGCGAGCTCCTGTAATTTTCGATTTAATTTGGAAGAGAATCTTAGGGATCAATTTGTATCCGGTTTGAAAAGTGAAGAGATGCGGTCTCGTCTGTTTGCTGAGTCGGACCTTACTTATAAAAGGGCTGTCGAGTTGGCATTGGCGTTGGAAGCGGCGGAGAAGCATGCGCAGATAAGCGTCTCGAGCGCGAGCGATAGCGGGCAAATTTCCGCTGAGTCATTGCATCGAGTGGCGGCGGAGGCGCGCGCGCACGTGCGGTCGCGTGGCGGCGACACGGGGCGCTCGGCGCGCTCGCCTGGGCCGGTCGACGCGGCTTCGAATTCTTGTTGTTGGCGTTGTGGACGATCACATCGCGCTAATTGGTGTCGTTTTAAAAATTATTCTTGTGATGAGTGCGGGCAAAAAGGGCATTTAAAATCGATGTGTCGTGTGTACAAAAGTGGAAATAAATTCAAAGGTCGCACGCAGCCTAAAGTACAAAACTATTTGGATGGCGGTAATAGTTCCGATGGTGATCTGTATAGTCTTAATGTGTGCGGACATAATGATCGGCCATATAGTGTACGCGTGCAAGTGAATGGTCTGTTTTTAAAGTTCGAACTGGACACTGGCAGTAAGTTATCTACGATTAACTATGATTGTTACGAGAATCATTTCAAAAATATTACATTGTATAAAAATAATATTTGTTTACGTACGTACACTGGGAATTTAATTGAACCGTTAGGTTACCTGTTAGTGGATGTTGTTTTAGGAAAATACAACGCTATTAAATTAAAATTATTTGTTATTAAAAACGGGGGACCACCGCTTCTCGGTCGTTCTTGGTTAAGACATTTAAATATTAACACAGTGCAGATTGATGACATTATTTATAGTTTGAAAGAATCTTCTTTGGTTGATAATTTACGTCGAGAATTTCCTAACGTATTTAGTTCTGGATTGGGTACATGTATAAAACGAATTTCGTTAAAATTAAAAGATACAACTCCGGTTTTCCTTAAAGCTCGACCTTTGCCTTTAGCGTTACGCGAGCCTGTGGAACAAGAGCTGAATCGTTTGGTGGCAGAGGGTACGTTATATAAGGTTGATTATTCAGAGTACGGAACACCTATAGTGCCCGTTATTAAAAAATCGGGGGATATTCGTATTTGTGGTGATTACAAGGTAACAATTAATCCAAAATTATTACGAGAACCGTACCCACTGCCACGAATTGAGGAGTTATTTTCAGCATTAAGCGGTGGAGAGCAATTTTCTAAGATCGACCTCACGAATGCGTACCAGCAATTGTTACTTGACGATGCCTCACAAGCATGCACGGCGATTACTACGCACTTGGGAACATTTGTTTACAGACGCACACCTTTTGGTTTAAGTTGTATTCCAGAAAAATTTCAAAAATTTATGGAAGAAACTTTAAGAGGCTTAAAAGGGGTAGTGGTATACCTTGATGATATTGCCGTGACCGGCCGTAACAGATCTGATCATCTTAATAATTTGAAACGGTTATTTGAGCGCCTACGTGATGTCGGTCTGAGAATTAAATTGGAAAAGTGTTCATTTATGCAAGAGCGCATTACATATGTTGGATTTGTTATCGATAAGCACGGGTTACATCCCGATCCAGACAAGGTTAAAGCTATTGTGGATGCATCAGCTCCAAGTGACATAACTCAACTACGTTCTTTTTTAGGCCTAGTTAATTATTATTCTAAGTTTATTGCTAATTGTAGTGATATTCTATCACCTTTATATATGTTATTGAATAAAAATGTCGCTTGGAACTGGTCTAAGAATTGTCAAGATGCATTTCTTACTGTAAAAGAATATATTTTAAGTGACCGTGTACTTGTACATTATGATCCTAAGTTACCATTGGTATTATCGGTTGATAGTAGCTCGTATGGCATCGGTAGTGTATTGGCGCATCGTTTCCCAGACGGCGGGGAGCGTCCGATTTGTTTTGCATCTCGCACGCTTAATAAAGCGGAGCGCGCCTATAGCCAATTAGACAAAGAGGCGTTGGCAATAATTAGCGGTGTGTTGAAGCATCACCATTATCTGTACGGGCGTCATTTTATTATTAAAACGGATCATAAACCACTTTTATTTATTTTTGGTTCGAAATCTGGGCTACCTCAAACAGTAGCCAGTAGATTACAACGATACGCGGTAAAATTAGCAGCTTACGATTTTGTAATGGAATTTGTTAAATCTAAGGAAAACAGTAATGCTGATGCGTTGTCACGATTACCGTTGCCACACGTGCGTATGGAACCAATGCGAGATTCATTTAACTACCTTAATTATGTAGAACAATCATTTCCGATTAGTGTTAAAGATGTTGCATGTGAAACACAACATGATGTTATTTTGAAAAATATATTCAATTATCTCATATGTGGTTGGCCTGGTAAAGTTGAAGACTCAGAGAAACCTTATTTTTATCGTAAAGACAATTTGGCACTGGAGATGGGGTGCATATTATATAATCATAGGGTTATAATACCAGAGAAATTACGAGGGCGGGTTTTAAAAGAATTACATGAGGGGCACCTCGGGGTAGTCAAAATGAAATCAATCGCCAGAGGGTATGTTTACTGGCCTCAATTGGACATCGAAATAGAAAACATGGCCCGACAATGTTCGGCGTGCCGTCAGCAGAGAGATGCACCACCGCGCAGTCAGTTACATCCGTGGATTTTTCCCACACAACCGTGGAAGCGTCTTCACCTTGATTTTGCTGAATTTCAAGGTAAATATTATTTAGTAACAATCGATGCTCATAGTAAATGGATCGAAGTTCAACAGGTCAACAGTACTTCTGCACAGGCAACGATATGCAAATTACGTGAGTTATTTGCTAGATTTGGCTTGCCATCTCTAGTAGTTAGCGATGGAGGTCCACCGTTTACCTCTAGTCAATTTGCGGATTTCATGAAAAAGAATCTAATTTTTCATACTATCACAAGTCCTTATAGACCAGCTGGTAACGGCGCGGCGGAAAACGCAGTTAAATCAATTAAGCGAACAATGAAAAAGGCGATCCACGAAGGAGAAGAGGTCAGTATAGCGATTAATAAATTTTTATTCCAGTATCGTAATACTGAACATGCTACTACAGGGGTTGCCCCGGCAGTGGCTCTAATTGGCCGACGCTTACGCGGGCGATTAGACTTGTTAATGCCTAATCCTGCGGATCGAGTAGAAGGTGTACAGGAAAAATCTGGTCACCATCGCCCTGGGTTTATTAGAAACGCTGAGATTGGAAGCACTGTTTTAGCACGTAATTATAGCCCTCGGCAGGATAAATGGGTAGAAGCAAAGGTGATTGATCGTAAAACTCCATGTACTTACAGTGTTAAAACAACTGACGGTCGTGAATGGCAGCGCCACATTGATCAGTTACTTCCAGTTAAAAAAGGTATACGATATTCTGCAGGGGTCCCAGTACAAGAAAATACTGAGTTTTGCACGAGTCCGAACGGTGAAACTGTAGGTGACTCTGATAGTCTCTCTCAAACTTTATCAGACCAATTAATTGATTCTAAAACATCAGAGTCTATTGACTCAGTTAGTACACCGAATTATAACCCGAATTCCGATGAACCAGTTTTGCGCCCTAAGCGTGCGTGCTTATTTAAGGGCAAATATGGAAAATAGATTTCATCATTTGTTTTTTTTTTTTCATTATTTTATGATTATTATCACAATTCTCTAAATTGTAAACACTCTCCTTACAGTTCTAATTATTTAAAATTGTTTATGGAAGAATGATAATTTCATTTTCTGTTAGAAGTTTTAATTATTTTTTTTTTTTTTTTTTCATTTTTAACGTTATTTAAAATGGATTGTTTTTGTTTGATTTTGTTCTTTTTTTTTTTGAAGGGGGGGCGTGTTGTATGTGGGTACAAGAATAATAAATCAGTTGTGTAACCGACCCGGCCTTGTTAGTTGCTCCCTAATTTATTTACCTATAATATCTAACTCTATCTTAACAGACTCTCTATCAGGAATGAATTGAAGCTATTTGAGGGTTTGTGTTTTCAAAATCATCTATTAATGATTTTGAAAACACAAGCCCTCAAATAGCTTCAATTCATTCTAAAATTCATAAGTTAAATATCGTCGGTAGTATCAAGTTCGTCTGGGTGAAATCTCATGTCGGAATAGATGGAAATGAGGCTGCAGATGCTGCAGCAAAATCCGCCGCATCATCTCACTCTATATACTCGTATGATTACACTAATTTCCCCATTAGCTATGTTAAACGAGATATTAAACAGAATATATTAACAAAAGTCAATGATGAATATGTTACTGCAAAAACCGGACAACATACAAAACCTCTGTTACCTAGCACTGAAACTATACAACTTTTAAATAGCAAAATTAAAATTTTACCGGTGACTAGTCTATTCCATTTAACCCAATATTTAACTGGCCATGGTTTCCACCTAGAATATTTAAACAGATTTAAAATTAAAAATAGCAATTTATGCCCATGTAATAACATTACAAGCCAAACCCTGCAGCATCTTCTGCAGGATTGCACTCGTTACGAAGCCCTAAGGATTAAACACAAAGTTTTATGCAATGTGTCCGAAATTGATACACCCTTTAACATCACTAGTTTATTAAACAATGATACCTGTTTCAAATCTTTTGTACAGCTAATTTCAAATATAATTCAAACGCTGAAAGAATTTAACACTAATGTATCTTAAAATAAAATAAAATAAAAAAACCAATAATAATAATAAATAAATAAAATACTCAGTACTAAACTTACTAGTAATACCAAAATAATATATAACTCAAATGCTTAACTTGAAAACTAAAGAATTGAACAAATAACTGACATACTGTTGTGTCGCCCGTATCAAATCGCGAGGGCACTGCAGAGTAGTAAGTGGGAGTAGGAAAAAAAATATATATATATTACTCTCTGAAAAGTAAATGTACTTATTTCAAACTGTATATTTACATATTATGACATGTAAATATATCCAATATAATTGTTTTTGTAAATGTCCTCACATGTACTAAAAATATAATTATGTTTTGTAACTGTTGGCACAAAACTATAGTTATTAGGACATCTAAAAATTGTTAACTATTCTTAAGTCGCGAAGGGACTCGCGATTAGCAAGCTGGCCGAGCTGTTAGCATAAGTTACTTATAGTGTAGTAATAGGTGTCACTGTAATGACGAGGACGTCATTTGATATTGGTTCCATTATCGATTGTATTAAGTGGCGGTAGTGTGCTGCGTCTTTTCCGGTGGATTTCCAATATAAGCACAAACGACACGGCACTCATGTCCCCCGCAAGGGGAACCGCTTCGCCCGACCTCGTCCGATGAGGTCAAAGACATCATCAAAAATCTGAAAGATAGGAAGGCCCCGGGGTCGGACAAAATTTCAAATAGAACACTCAAGTCCCTTCCGGCTCAGTTCATATCTCTATTGGTCATTATTTTTAATTCATTATTAATGTCGTGCTCCTTCCCCGACGAGTGGAAGGAAGCCATTGTCATAGGTATTGCAAAGCCTAACAAGCCGCGGAATTTGCCCTCCAGCTACAGACCTATCAGCCTTCTCAGCTGTCTAGGTAAAATCTACGAGAGAATCATTCTCGTTAGACTCTCTGAGACGGTAGAGACCTATTGTCCGCTCATCAATGAGCAATTTGGTTTCAGAAAGAAACACTCAGCCGTACATCAAGTCCACCGCGTGGTAGAGCACATAGCTCGTCACCACGTGAGGACCTCCCTTCGCAGCAACACCGCTGCCATATTTCTCGATATAGCGAAAGCCTTCGACAAGGTCTGGCACAACGGCTTGATTTTCAAGCTGAGGCGTGCTGGCTTGCCAGACTGTCTCGTGCACATCCTGCGGGACTTCCTGTCAAATAGGTACTTTCGTTATAAAGTAGAAGGCACTCTGTCTTCCCCCCGCCTCCTCCGCGCAGGCGTTCCCCAGGGTTCAACCCTCTCTCCCATTCTATACTCGCTGTACACCAGTGATATACCTCGCACTAAGCAGGTTAACCTGGCAATGTACGCGGACGACACGGCCCTTTATACTTCGTCGCGTGACACACGCTTATTAGCCGAGAGACTGCAGAAAGCGGCCCGCGCACTAGGTGCGTGGTTCCGCCTATGGAGAATCGAGGTTAATCCCGATAAAAGCAAAGCCATTCTTTTCCCTATGGCTCGTCACACACAGGTCTCTACCATACGGTTATTAGATAAGCCCATTCCATGGGAAAAACAAGTCAAATATCTAGGTGTCACTCTAGACTCTAGACTCTCTTTCAAACCCCACGTCACGAATGTTTGCAATAAAGCAAAATTCGTTCTATATAAATTATTCCACCTTATTAACAAGCGAAGTAAAATGTCACTTAGACATAAGCTGACATTATACAAAACTTGTATAAGGCCCATCCTTTCATATGCTTGTGTAGCGTTCGCGCACACTAAGCTAGAGCCCCTTCAAAAAGTCCAAAATAAATTCTTACGTATCGCATCGGGTTGCCCCTGGTACGTTCGTAACGTCGACCTTCATAGAGATTTTGAACTGGAATCGATCAACGAGCACTGCAAACGCTTAGCGAAGCGCTACTTTGAGCGCGCAGGCTCGCACGCGAACCCCCTCGTCAAAACGGCGTGTGATTACACACCCAACGCGCTCCCTAAGCTCAGACGCCCGCGTAGCGTCCTTTTAGACCCAGATGACGCCATCACGATAGCGAATGCCCAGTATGTAGGTAGGACTCACACTACACATACAAAACACATACACCGTCGTCGACGGAATCGACGACGAAGTCCAGTATATTCCACGGCTCGGCCGCGTCTCGGCGCGGTCGGGTCCAGCGGTTAGCTCCCCTAGATTAGTCTAATTTTGTCCCCCAGTCGCGGCTTCACGTCGCGGCTGGGTTTGCTTAGAATAGGGTAAATCCCAGCCCGCTCGGCGGTTGTAAGCCGAGGTTCGAGCCCCGCAGGGGGCGCCCTTACAGCCGTCGACTCCCTCTCAAGCAGCCACGTAGTGCTTGCATTTCTTCAGGGACAGAGTACCCTCTTCCCTACCCACCCGGTGTCGCTGTAAAAGCCAATAGGGCTAACAGCATTAACAACAAGATCGAAAAAAAAAAAAAAAAAAAAAAAAGGCACTCATGTTCTTTCACTTCTTAAGATTTTGTCGAGACAACTTGTCATTAGAATTAATAGTTAAATATTGTTACTACGTCAAGAACAAGTGTAAATAAAGTTATTGTAAAAGCTGGATTTTGTGTCTGATTTGTTGGTTCGCCTAACAATTGTTACCTGCGACATATCCTAGGTTTGAAGCTACTGTACGGCTCAAAATTTGAGTAGCAAATTTCACCAACATTTTGTTAATTTTGTCAGGGTTCACATGGCTTTCCGTTAATTTTGTAATCAGTCTGATACCATTGTAGCCAGGGTTTTCTTTATGCAATGTTTATTTGAAGACATTATGTGCCCTAAAAATCTTGCCGAAACACACACACAACACACAAGTAACGAGTACAAACAAACAAAATTGTAACAGTAACAGTAAAATTAATTTACCCGCGGACCTTGAGCTCAACTCGTACTCGTATTCGAACTCGAAAATCGTACATATAAATCAATAAACTATTACAAAAATATCCTATTTGCATCCCGAAATTTGATGCTCGTCGGCAACACCAGCATCAACATATATTTTTTAAATACTTAATTAGAAAACGTATAAAAAAATTTATACGTTTTCTAATTAAGTAATGTCAGCCTTGTCTTTAGCGAGCATATATGTTATTCCCTTTTTTTTTTTTTTTTTTTTTTTTTTTTTTTTTTTTTTTTTTTTTTTTTTTTTTATGGAAAAGACACGGCAAACGAGCGTTTGGGTCACCTGATAGTAAGTGTTTACCGCCGCCCACGACGCAACACCAGAGCAGGCCTTTAAGGTGGATTGGGCTTCGGTGCCTGGCATTAACGAAACTGCGAAACGCAGTGGCATAAAGCCACTACTTCACGCCGGTTTTAAATGCCAGGGGTGGTAATGATCCGGTCGAGTCTGCCCATGCGTGTTGCCATTGCTGGCGACGTGACTCTACCACACGTACTTTAGTCGCCTCTTACGACACCACCAGTACCAGGATGATCCTATTCTAGCCCGGGATCACACGGCGAGAAATAAGATCTACAAAAAAATCAGCAACAGCATATTCGTATCATCTAAGGATAACATACAGTGAGCATATTTCTGTCTAACAATAATAATTTGAATATATTTTTTTTATTATGAGGGATGTTTGTCCATAATGGTATCAATCCTTATCCTTTTAAATACTTTATTAATCTCTATGTTAAACGTAGATAAAATTTACACCAATAAGAAATTACGAATAGTTTAAGAGAAAAACGCATTTATTTGTTGACACATCACGCCGGCTATAAACAGCAGATTTGGCTCATGTTTCATTTATCCCTTACTCATACAGGATATAAATAAATATATTAGTTACATTGGCCATTTAATGTAGATCAAAACTGTCTTTTGCTGTTTTTCATTTTAATAAGTACTTTAGAAGTTGTTACAATATCATGCCACGCCACGCACCATGCGTCTTCCCGCGACGTTTCGCTTATAGAAGCGCGTCTCCCGCACCCGCTTGCCTCTGTCTGTAGCAAAGTAGGCTTAGATGCGATTGTACGTATTGGATAATTGCAGTTTAATGTATTATTTCAGAGCGATATATTAAGTTTCATCTTCTTTGATTAATAGTATAGTAATAATAATAATAATAAATACAATAACTAATTTAGAAAAAAACATAACAGCCTATAGAACACAACTACATAAAGAAGTTATACCAAATTGCCCAAGTATGTCTGACGTCTCAGTATAAAGAATAGCAGATTAAAGAATTGCGATTGTTAGAAATTCGAAAAGAGGTCGAGTAACTGATTACTGATAATAATTTGTCAACATACCAAAATGAAACCAAAACACTAAATACTGCTTGCAGAACCTATAAATGCAATAGAACCAATTCTACGTTCCATGTACATAGAATGTACAGTAATTCAAAAAACAATGTTAAATAATGATTTAGACGAACAAAGTAAAGTATATCAACTAACAGATGAGGACAAAAGTGCCATAGAAGCTATGTTTAGTAAATTCCATTCGATTTCAGTAATACACCACCAACACAACGACCCTTTATACCGAAACAAAAATGTAGTAAAAAATCTGTGCAATAGTTGACTTTATTAATTTAACAGTATTACCTAAACATCTAAAAACTGATAGTGATTTTGATACATTACATACACTTTTGTATTGCTCAGCATTAACGGCAGCAGTTCATAATGGTCTTAAAATAAAACCAGATCAAGTGCCAATACAAGGAAAACGAAATATTCCAAGATGGCAAATGCGCTTAGAAGAGAAAATCAAAGATTTAGAGCTAAAATTGGTAGGATTACAGAATACGTCAATGGTAACCGAAATCACAGCTTACAAATTCATGTTGATAAAATAAAGCTTAACTATAAAATACATACACAGCATGAAACTGAAAACGTGCAGCTTGTAGAATTATTGGATACGTTAAAACAAAAGCAAACCGATTAAGTAGATACACACAAGCAAGACAGATAAAAGTCCAAAATAAACAATTCATAGCAAACGAAAAACTATTTTATAAAAAATTAGGTGAAGGTTATAACAATAATAATGATCGAAATACAAACAATAAATCAAATAGACCTGAATCGCATATCGCGCAGTCGCAATACTGCATCTGAACTTCACAACTTCTGGTCGTCAATTTGGTCAATCCCCGTTGAACATAACCAAAATAATTGGATAGATGAGCAACATCAGTTTTGTGAACACCTACCTTACCATTATGGAATTTGAAACAGTAGACGAAAATTTACATAAAATATGTTATCAATAGAACACATATTTGGAAGGCTACTGGAACTGATCGGATCCATAATTTCTGGTATAAAAAACTTACTAGCATTCATAAACCCTTACTTTTACATATTAAATAGCTTCATAAAATCACCTAATACACTACCACAGTTTTTTGTGCCGTGTGATCCCGGCCTAGAATAGGATCATCCTGGTACTGGTGGTGTCGTAAGAGGCGACTAAAGTACGTGTGGTAGAGTCACGTCGCCAGCAATGGCAACACGCATGGGCAGACTCGACCGGATCATTACCACCCCCGGCATTTAAAACCGGCGTGAAGTAGTGACTTAATGCCACTGCGTTTCGCATCAGGTAATGCCGGGCCCCGGCGGCCAACCCATCTTAAAGGCCGGCAACGCACCTGTAGCTCCTCTGGGGTTGCACGGTGTCGTGGGCGGCGGTAATCACTTACCATCAAGTGACCCGCACGCACGTTTGCCGTGTCTTTTTCCATAAAAAAAAGGAAAAAGGAATAATACTCTAGTACATTGTTTTCATGTAGGACTTACCATTAAAGCAGCGCATGCGTGAAAGTGTCTCAACGGGTAGGCTTTTATACACATTTATCATATTTAGGTCAAATTACATTAAAATATACATATTATAAACTAAATAAAATAAATAAACCTTCCCTCAAACTGTACCTAATGGCGAAAACAGCATCAAAATCCGTTGGGTGGTTCAGAAGCAGAAGATTTAGAAAGACCAGACAGAGAAAATAAGCGTTTCTATTTTATAATATATATATATATATATTTATGTAAAGTATATATGTAAAGTAAATTATAATTTCCTTTAATTTTAATAGTTTAATTCCTAGCCATAGACTAACGCTATGTCTTACAAAACGTTTATGATGCTAGTTATATAATCTGAAATGACGCTACGAACTGTCAAAAAAAATGTTTTAAAAATTACTAGAAATTTTGTAAACTGTAGTAATAAACATTTAATGTTGTTTATTTCACAGAGAAACTAAAAGTGTTTTAATTGCTATTATCCAAAAATCTAAAACATTTATTTTATAAAACGACATTTTCGTTTAAAAAAAAATGGATAAGTTAAAATTTACATTCCAAAGTAAACCTACAATGGATGGCAAATCAAATTTCATTTTCATAACGTCTATTGCGACACAAGACTTGAAAATATTCATTATACCTGAAGAATATCAAACGGCGTCTATCCACAAACATTTACAAAATTGTAAAGCTTTTGTTACCGTTAAAAATACACTTAAGAAAAGGCATCAATCTGGATTAAAATGTCAGAGGATATATTAAAGACATATGTGGATGATGAAGGAAATATGATTTTTGAAGTCCATTTTTAGAAGAAATAACCGAGGAACAGTGGAAAATGGTTAATAAAAAGGAGACAGAAGATCCCATAATCAAAATTTTAGAAAAGTTAGTTAATAAGCATCAAAAAACAGAAAATCATAGTATAAAAAATTTTGCAGATAGATTTGTAATTGAAAAATTTGACGAGAAAAATATGAGTGCATATTATTGGTTAGAGGTGTTTGAAAAAGAATATTCTAGGTTTAAAGTAACGAAAAATGAAGAAAAAATTGAAATCCTTCGGCTATTTTTACAAAAATCAAGTATGGACTGGTATTCTTCTATGATGATAAAATTGAGCTTGCAATCAGAGAGGTCAGAATGGAAATCACATTTTTTGCAAACCTATGGCAATAGGGGTTGATCTGCTATCAAATATGCCTTATCTTTCAAGTATCAAACTGGATCTTTATTAGACTATGCTATTAAAAAAGAAAAACTTATACTACAAGTAAGAAAAACAATGGACGACTCTAATAGATATACATATAAAATGAAACTAATTTAACCGGATGAATCGCGTATATTTAAGGTTTTTACATTTTTGGAAACCCGACGTTTCGAACACTTTACAGTAGTCCGTGGTCACGGGTAGACTGAGGTGGCATTCGATAATTATCATATCAAACTACCGCCAGCGATTTCTTTATTGCCTCGCGTACTGACTGCCCTGGATTCCTGCAGAATGCGCTGATAGTATCTTGCCCTCTGGTATGGTGGGTTTGTGACTTCAATGATTTTATGAGTGGGTCCCAGGTGGTAGAAAGTTTCCAGCCATCCTCTCTATTTAAATTAGGATGTTTTTGTATTTCAATAGCCTCACGGATCATCCGAGGAATGAATCTGTTTTCCTTAGCGAGGATTTGAGGATTATCAAACCTGATGTAGTGGCTGGGTTTATCCGCAGTATGCTCACACACAGCTGACTTCGATACATGCCCATTCTTGATATCTGAGATGTGTTCCTTCACCCTAACACCGATGCTTCTCTTTGTTTGACCAATGTATGATAAGCCACAATCACAGTCTAGTTTGTATACACCTGCACTCTGTAAAGGAATATTACTTTTTATTGGTCTCAAGAATTGGCTCACTTTCCTGTTAGGCTTGAATATGGTTTTTATTGAAGCTCTTCTTAAAATGTTGCCAATCCTGTCTGTAACCCCCTTCACATATGGTAGAAATGCCGGCTGTCTCTCTACTGTGGGTGGCTTGTTGGTATTCTGAGAACGCTGGCGGGGAACTGGCAGCTTGTTCTGATGAAGAGTATTCTTCACCTGGCGAAGCTCGTCCCCTAGGTGTTCAGCGTCGCAGAGGTTAAAATACAACTGGACAAATCAGAATTTTTAAAAATGGAAACCGCTTACTTAGGTCATATTATAAGTAAAGATGGAATTAAACCCAACCCAGATAAAATATCAGCAATTACAAAATATCCTTTACCCAGAACTCCTAAAGAGATAAAAAGATTCTTAGGATTACTTGGTTATTATAGGAAATTCATACCCGATTTTGCTAAAATAACTAAGCCTATGACGCAGTGCTTAAAGAAAGGCTCCAAAATTACTTTAGATAAAAATTATATTGAATGTTTCCAAAAATGCAAAACTCTTCTCGTCAACGATCCTATTTTGCAATATCCGGATTTTGCTAAAGAATTTCTTCTTACAACAGACGCATCAAATGTGGCTATTGGAGCCGTTCTTTCACAGGGACCTATAGGTTCTGATCGGCCTATAGCCTATGCCTCGCGCACTCTTAACACGAGTGAGATAAATTATAGTACCATAGAAAAAGAGCTGTTAGCAATTGTATGGGGAACCAAATATTTCCGTCCTTACCTTTTTGGCAGAAGATTTAAGATAATAACTGACCATCGTCCTTTGCAATGGGTAATGAATATAAAAGAACCCAACTCACGATTAACGCGTTGGAAGTTAAGATTAAGCGAGTACGATTTTACTGTTCATTATAAGCAAGGCAAAGTTAATACCAATGCCGATGCATTATCTAGGCTTGAAATTAATATTGAAGAATCTAGTTCAATTATTGTTAACACTTCTCAAACCACTAACTCTGACTCCCGAACTGAAAGTGCCGATTCCCGCACTGACAGTATTAATAGTAATGCGGAAAATCCTATCTTAGAAATCCCTATTACGGATGATCCTCTTAACAAATTTCATAATCAAATCATATTTAACGTTGTGGATGATATAAAAAGTAGACATAGTGTTTCAAAACCATTTGAAAATTTTACTAGAACCTGCATTCAAATTTCAAAATTAAACCTAGAAACTGATGTTATAAATGCTATTAGAGATCATGTTAAGCCGAAGTTAAAAACGGCCATTTTAATTAATCCAATATTAGAAATGTATTCTATTATACCTATTATACAAAATAATTTTGTTAATTCAGCAATGGTCTTAGTTCTAACAAAAAAAGAAATAGAAAATGTTAAAGATTACTTAAAGCAGCAAGAGATCATACAAAAATATCATATAGGAAAAACTAACCACAGAGGCATCAATGAATGTTTTTTATCACTATCTCAAAGGTATTTTTGGCCTGGTATGAGAGAACATGTAACTAAGCTAATTAATGAATGCAATATTTGTGGTAAGGCTAAATACGATCGAAATCCAGTTATGCCCAAATTTCAAATTGTACCTCCACCCACAAAACCTTTCGAAGTTGTACATTTAGATTTACTTAGCGTTGAAACCCATAAATATCTGACAATAATTGACGCATTCTCTAAATATGCACAGGCTTATTTTTTGAGAGATGCAACAGCAATTAGTGTAATTCAAGGCTTATTACTGTTCTCTACGCATCACGGACTTCCTTTAACGATAATAACAGATAATGGTCCCGAATTTACCAATCAACTTTTCTTAGAGTTTGCTAGGTTGCATAAAATCCACCATCACAAGTGTTGCCCGAATACGCCTAATGAAAATGGTATGGTAGAACGACTACATTCAACTTTACTAGAGCACTTGCGTATATTTAAATTAGAACATAGAACAGAAACGGTTACTAATCTTATGCCATATGCAATATTAGGTTATAACAGCGCTATACATAGTTTTACAAATTGTAGACCGATTGATATAATCACTGGTCATCTTGATCCACGTGATCCTTTAGATATGAATTTAACGGAATATTTGTTACAACAGTACACTCGAGAACATCGTAAAAAAATGTTAAAGATATTGGAAATTATTAACGAAACGGCTTTGCAAAAACGTACTGAAATAATTGATAATGCTAATAAAACCCGTGAACCAACAGAGGAATATCTCCCTAACCAAGAAGTATTTATAAGAAATGCTTTGGCCAGTAGGCAAAAATTAGCTTCTCGTTTCATACATGATACAGTCGTCACTAATTTACCAATACATATATATACTAGAAAAAAAAGAGGCCCTGTACCTAAATCCCGTTTGAAACGGGTGCCTAAAAGTAATCGTTTGTTTCAGGATAATTCTAATGATATTACTCCAGCAAGCGCAAGGACAGGATATAACGATTGATTCCTTAGAATCTGGACCTGGAATACTTCCGTTTAAATTAGGCAATACAAAAATCATATCACACTATCATTCATTTTTAAATAGTATAGATTTAGACGAAATTAGAAATCAAACGGTATTGACTAAAATTCAAATATCCGATGTTAAATTATATTTGAATAACAAATCTTCATCTCTTTATGAACCTCATCTGCATTACCTTGACAATAAATTAAACAGAGCAATCAGCTTTTTGAACACATTTGGGCATAATCGTGTTAAAAGAGGGCTCATTAATGGCTTGGGATCTGTTATCAAGAGTATATCCGGAAACCTTGATTACACTGATGCAATTAGGTATAATAATGCCATAACAATTCTTCAAAATAATGAATATAAATTAGAATCAAAAATTAATGAGCATATTAGCTTAGCTAAAGAGTGGTCTATTCACAGTTCTAAAATCCTTGATAACATTGTTCAAAATCAGAATAATTTAACTAAAATTCTTAATACTATTATAAAAAATTCCAATAATGTAGAAATTTATGCCCATATGGCTCAATATTTTATGATTATAAGTGATAATATAGATAATTTATATGAGGAACTTTATAGAATAGAAAATAGTTTAGGTTTCATTCGTGCATTGAGCACTCCTCATTCTATTATTAGTGTAGTAGAGCTTAAGAAAATGATTAGGAAACTTAGCCTTTTATATTCAACAGATGAAATACTTAGCTTAGAAACTAGATATTATTATGATATTATTAAATTAGGTTACTTCTATGTCGAGGATAAGATAATTTTAGTTTTAAAAGTTCCAATCACCCTACCCCAGTCCTATGATCTTTACCGGCTATCAGTTGTTCCCAATAAATATAATGAAATCCTAATTCCTAACCAACCATTTCTAGCAATATCCAGGAATAATTCGATGTACATAGAGGCTGAATGCCCGAAGATCAATTATTTATACCTCTGTAAAAAACCTGTCAATTACATAATTCAAGAGAAACCGGACTGTATTACTCACTTGATCAAAATTCACGAAATTGACAAATCTTGCAAAACAACTCATGTGATACTCAAAGATGAAGCAATAGACCAATTGGATGAGAAACATTACATCTTAAGCTTCCCAAATCCAACAAAAGTAAAAATGTTCTGTGCTCATGAAATATATAAAACGATGCAAGGGAGTTTTCTTGTCACCATACCAGTTAACTGCAATGTCAAGACACCAAGTTTTACCATTGAAAATTCTAATGACCATGTGAAAGGATATGCCATTAATATAATAGAACTGCCTTTAACCCCAGGCCAAAGAGAGACAAAAACATCAGCAATAGTATTAAACTCTATTAACCTCCAGAAACTTCACTCAATTAGTTCAAGATTAGCCCTGCAGACACCAGTTGAATTAAATAAAGTCAACGACAGTATAATATATCATACCACGATTCCAATTTACTTAATACTAATTATAGCAAGTGTACTTGGTATTGGAATTGCTTATAAACGATTTCGGCTCCAAATCTCAAAAAATACTAAGCCTCACGAAGCAACAGACAAAAGTAATGAACAAGAAATGGACACTGCAATTAACCTCCATGAAGTTATAGTTGATATCAACAAAATCTCAGCAACTTTTCCCTCTCAAGAATAGTTGCTGTTCTGCGGAGGGAGATGTTACATAGTTATGAACGGTGTAACAGGTGGAACAATTATTTTACGTAAAAACGAGCGTCCGTCTGATAGACGGCCGATCGCAACGAAAATGATGAATAAGGAGATCGGGTGGACGACGGTGGGAAAGGAATTTTTCCCATTCGCGTTGTTTTCCTCTAACATTGAGGATAGTACTTTATAAGTTAGAATTATTTTTTTAATGTATAATTTAAACTAAATAAATTAAATATATTTAAAAATCGTATTTTGCTAAACCTCTAACTGCAACCAACGTAACTTGTGCTTCATACTCCGTTACCTTTCTAATGTCATATTTATCCTTTGCAAATACAGATTTATGGTTCAATATTACATCATTTATTACATCATTTATATATTTATAGCCTGTGTTTGGAAGTCGAGATGGTTAATAAAAATTTTGAAGTTCTATTCACTGAAGTTTTCATGGAAATTTATTGAATTATCAGACTTAATCTCTTTTGGAATTGTAGTATATGATTTGTTTGTTTCCTTAGAATCCACTTCTCTTCTTTGTAAGGGGACTTTCTGATAAACTTTCAAGTTTTCATATTGTATTAAAGAGAACTCTTTTATACAATCCAGGCCAATTAAGAAATTGTAATCAAAATTATCACCGTCTATTACAAAAACATCCATTTCTTTTTCAATATTAAAGATAGTTATATTAAGTTTTATAATACCATTTGCCTTTTTAACACCATTAATTGTTTTCAAACTAGTATAGTCAGAATAAAGCTTTGAATTTATCAATGATACATTAGATCCAGAATCATAGATTCCCAATATTTCAATTTTTTTATTCAATAATAATTTTACTTTAATTAATGGTGGCAATATTAGTTTTTTTGGTTGTCACATTTAAGTTCACATTCCAATTCTGAATTATTAATGACCCTTATTTGTTTTTTTTCTTTTTCACTATTTATTTTTGAACCGAACCAACATGAACTTTCTGGATGGTAACGTTCTCCCTTGTTTAACTTTTCACAAATACTGCATTTTTCTTTAAACATTTTTCTGTCATTAGAATATTCTTTTTTTTGTATATATTGTTTCTAGTAAGTAAATACTCTAATTTACCCAGTTCATTAAATAAGTCCTTTGTGTATACAATTTCTTCTTTGTTGATTATATCTGTTACAAAACCTGGTAAGCCCACAGCAATTATATCTATTAGATTCTTTGATTTTCACGATTATTACACATATTAAATGAAACTAATTTAACCGGATTAATCGCGTATATTTAAGGTTTTTACATTTTTGGAAACCCGACGTTTCGAACACTTTACAGTAGTCCGTGGTCACGGGTAGACTGAGGTGGCATTCGTCTGTCAGTTGATATAATTATCATATCAAACTACCGCCAGCGATTTCTTAATTGCCTCGCGTACTGCCCTGGATTCCTGCAGAATGAGCTGATAGTATCTTGCCCTCTGGTATGGTGGGTTTGAGACTTCAATGATTTTATGAGTGGGTCCCAGGTGGTAGAAAGTTTCCAGCCATCCTCTCTATTGAAATTAGGATGTTTTTGTATTTCAATAGCCTCACGGATCATCCGAGGAATGAATCTGTTTTCCTTAGCGAGGATTTGAGGATTATCAAACCTGATGTAGTGGCTGGGTTTATCCGCAGTATGCTCACACACAGCTGACTTCGATACATGCCCATTCTTGATATCTGAGATGTGTTCCTTCACCCTAACACCGATGCTTCTCTTTGTTTGACCAATGTATGATAAGCCACAATCACAGTCTAGTTTGTATACACCTGCACTCTGTAAAGGAATATTACTTTTTATTGGTCTCAAGAATTGGCTCACTTTCCTGTTAGGCTTGAATATGGTTTTTATTGAAGCTCTTCTTAAAATGTTGCCAATCCTGTCTGTAACCCCCTTCACATATGGTAGAAATGCCGGCTGTCTCTCTACTGTGGGTGGCTTGTTGGTATTCTGAGAACGCTGGCGGGGAACTGGCAGCTTGTTCTGATGAAGAGTATTCTTCACCTGGCGAAGCTCGTCCCCTAGGTGTTCAGCGTCGCAGAGGTGATGGGCTCTCTGAAACAAAGATTTGCCAACGGTAGATAACTGTATAGGGTGATGGTGAGATTCACCATTGAGGTATCTATTGGTGTGCGTGGGTTTCCTATATACTGTGTGGCCTATTGTGCCATTGGGATTTCTAATGACTAAAACATCTAGAAAAGCTAGGGAATTATTTGCCTGTAATTCTACTGTAAATTTAATATTGTCGTTAATAGAATTGAGGTGGTTTAAGAATATATAAATACTGTCCGTAGGTAAAATGGTGAAAGTGTCATCTACGTACCGCTTATATATCCTAGGTAGACAGGGTGCAGAGCTAAGAGCCATCTCCTCAAAGTCCTCCATGTATATATCTGCTATTACCGGGGACACAGGCGAACCCATAGCAATGCCATCTATTTGTAAATAGAATTCTTGATTGAACATAAGATATCCAGATGTGAGGCAATGTTCCAAAAGTTCAAGATATTCTATAGGCATATTGTTATCCTCTAGCTTCTTTTATTGTAGGGTAGTATTTTTGTTGTAGGGTCTTTATCAACAATTTTATACGTTTTTTGATCCGATAGCAATATTAACATTTTTTGTATATACTCGTCGGTGTCCAGTATAACCGTCGCGTTACCTTTATAAAGCCGATAAAAAAAACGTATAAAATTGTTGATAAAGACCCTACAACAAAAATACTTAAAAATATAGGTGCTCCCAGTTTCATACTGGTGATGCATGTGACACCCTACAGGAAAATGCAACCTGCATCCATTGTACATCTAAGCATTTTGCTACTAATAAGGGGTGCCCTGAGTATGTAAGGCAACAGAATATTAAGGCCATTATGTCGCAAGAGTGTATCTCTTATATGGAAGCATCCTCTCGATTCCCATCTGTCCAACGTTCCTATGCAGATGTTGCTAAGGAAATGTTTTCACCTCCTGTTTTCACGACCTCCCAATCCTATCAAAGCAGATCCCCCGTTACTCCCACTAAATCCTATCGTAAAACAGTTTTCCAATCTCCCCGTCCTCGCGCTCCTATGGCAAAGGGGTACGATAGACAAGCTCACCAGTATATTATTAGCAATTGTTCCACTTCCCTTTCTAATGGTTGTGCCCTTAATCAAGGTTCTGACAGTCCAGCAGAATCTACAAAAGATTTGTTAATTGCTTTGACTGACACTCTTGTGAGCATAATTTCAACCGCTGATGAACTTCCTTTACCGTCCAACGTTGCCCAAAACCTACTGAAAATCTTCAAAATCCTTCACAATGGCCCCACTACACTTCCTACAGTGGAATAGTAAAAGTATTCGTGCTAAAAAGCACGAGTTACTTCATATTATCTCTCTGTATAATCCTGTCATTGTTGCCCTCTCGGAGACGTGGCTGATGCCTGTGTCCCGATTTAGGGTCCCAGGTTTCGCCTGTTTAAGGGAGGACAGAAATGACGGGTATGGAGGTAGTGCTATCCTTATCCAGCACTCCTCTCCATATTCTCGTATTCCTCTCCCATCTCATAGTCAACAGATGAATGCTGTTGCTGTGAGGGTCCTTGGTATTTCCTTTCTTTCTGTTTATATCCCTCGTCCTTCCGCTTCCATCTTCCTAGAGCTTAAGTCTATTATCTCTTCGCTTCCTAGTCCTGTGGTGGTCCTGGGTGATTTTAACACTCATCACACTCTGTGGGGGTGTTATTACTGTGATGGATTTTCGCCTTCGTTGGTAGACATGATTGATGATGTTGATCTCTGCATTCTCAATGATGGATCACCGACTCGTAGGGTTAATCCTAATCAGAACCCTAGGTCTGCTATCGATCTTTCCTTATCTTCTCCTTCTCTTGCTTCCCAACTATCATGGTCTGTACTACCATCTACCCATGGTAGTGACCATTTCCCGATTTTGCTTTCCTTAAATAATAGAGTTCACCCCACTCCTTCTCCTTTCCTTCGTCATAAGTTTAATTTAAAAAAGGCCAACTGGAATGAGTACGCCAACTCTGTGGATTGCATTTTGGGCAATCTTCCTGAGTCTGGTAATTATGAGAATATCATTGTTCACTATGATGGGTTTGTCTCTGCCATTCTGTCTGACTTACATATCCCCAAATATCACTCCATTCAGAATTGGATGCATTTCAATCCCTGGTGGGATCAGGAATGCTCTGATTCTGTTATTCGGCGAACATCTGCCGAGGAGTCATACGCAGCCTGTATGACTATGGAGAATTTCATTGAATACAAACGCAATGATGCGAAGTTTAGAAATTGCATTGGAAAAAAGAAAAAATTTGGTTGGGTAAGTTTTTGTGAGTCCCTTAGTCCTCGCTCCTCTTTTTCTCTTATTTGGACAAATGTTAAGAGATTTCGGCGATCACTTAACAATGTCAGTAGTCCTAATTCCAATAATCCTTCTGTTTGGCTCAACGATTTTGCAAACAAATTGGCTCCTCCTTCTGTACCATCCCAGGATTTATTTATATCCGCGCCGGTTGAATCTTTGGAGGAAATGGATCTTTCTTTTTCCTTTGAAGAGCTTAAAAACGTCTTAATGGATTTAAAGGACACAAGTCCAGGAGAGGATGGTATCCCTTACTCCTTTATTGCAAGATTAAATGATAAATCTAAATATCATTTTTTAAACTTGATAAACAATATATTTCAATCAGGCAATATCCCCAATTCATGGAAATCCCAAATTGTTATTCCTATCCTCAAACCTGGTAAATGCCCGTCAGATTTTAATTCCTATAGACCCATTGCACTAGCATCTACTCTATCAAAGATTGTTGAACGGATTTTGAAGAATCGACTGGAATGGATAGTGGAAAGTAGGAATACCTTAGCGCCTTCTCAGTTTGGCTTTAGAAAGGGGTTAAGTACTATTGATAGTCTCAGTGTTTTTACTACAGATATTCGAAGAGCTTTTGCCAAAGGAGAGTATTTAGTTGGTGTTTTTCTAGATGTTGCATCTGCATATGATAATGTTCTTCTTCCGGTGCTCAGGCAGAAATTGCATCAGCTGAGTATTCCGCCGAGGATGTCCCATTACATATGTAATTTGCTGACTGGTAGAACGGTATCTGTAAAACATCCGCTTCTTACTATACCTCCCAGACTTGTCTGGAAAGGTCTGACTCAAGGTTCAGCTCTTAGTCCGCTGCTGTATAATATATACACTCATGACCTCGAATCATCTGTAAATAATTTTTGCAACATCCTTCAGTATGCTGATGACATCGTCCTCTATTACAGCTCAAATTTTGTGGAGGACATAACTTATCGTTTGAATACTGCCTTGCACTATCTTAACCAGTGGCTCTCTGATTATGGCCTGGCATTGTCTGTAGCTAAATGTCAAGCGGTAGTGTTTACAAAAAAGATAGTAATTCCAAATTTTAATATTTTGTGTGATAATATTCCCATTAATTTAACAGAAAGTAAAAAATTTTTAGGCGTAATACTTGATAAGAGATTGAATGGAATTGCTCATGCTGAATACCTCAGCAGAAAATGTGAAAAAGGCATTAATGCTCTGAGAGCTGTGTCTGGTGTGTGGTGGGGTGCACACCCTTATACTCAAAAACTGCTGTACAATGCTATAATTCGTAGTCATGTTGACTATGGATTATTTGTTTTAGACCCCTTTAATAAAGTAGCTACTGAAAAATTAAACCGAATACAATATAAATGTCTTCGGATTATCCTAGGTGCAATGAAGTCTACTCCTACAAATGCATTACAGGTGGAGTGTGTAGATCCACCACTTCCTATCCGTCGACAATTCCTCTCTGATCGATTTGTGAGTAAAATGTTGCAGCTTTCCTCTCATCCGTTGTGGTCCAAACTGTCTAAGTTAGCTGATATTATCCCTCGAGGCAAACCATTGCCATATTTACTTGATAGCTTCCTTAGACTGACATCCCTACCTAATCCCTTGTCTTGTTATCCATCTAATCCTTTATTCCTTACTCCTTATAACGCTTTAGTTTACTCTCCCCGTATTGTCACAAATCTTGGCCTAATCAAAGGAGATCCTGGCACCAACACAAAATTTAAGGAAATAGTTCATCTCAACTGGGCGAATCACCTTCTCATCTTCACTGATGCTTCAAAGCTCTTGAAGGAGAGCTGTGTTGGTGCAGCTTGTTGGATACCAAAATTCAAAATTATCTTACAATTTAAATGCCCTCCCGAATCTTCTGTGTTTACAGGCGAGGCTGTTGCTTTGTTAAAAGCAATCCTGTTTACACATTCCCACAATATTAAGCAGACCGTTATTTTTACTGACTCACTAAGCTGCCTAATGGCCTTAAAGAGAAACCCGTTCCATAGTAGATTAGGATCTTCAATTGTTTTAAGGATTCGTGAAGAATTGTTCTCTTGTCATCTAAGAGGTTTGGACGTTACTCTAGTGTGGATTCCAGGTCATTCTGGAATCAGTGGGAATGAATCTGCAGACTCCTGCGCCAAATCTGCTATACAGTGTGGCACATTAGATCATTTCTCCAATTCCGCCCACGATCTGATGTCCCTTGCAGATACTCATCTCCGTAAGTCCTGGAATAATTCATGGAACGAGTCAAAATCCCATAAAGGTAAGTATTACGCATTTATCCAACCAGATATTCCTAGGCGACCTTGGTTTTATTCTCAAAAGCTTATTGAACGGAAGATTATAACAACGATCTGTCGCTTGCGCCTTGGGCATGCTTCTACTCCTGTACATCTAGCCAAGATCAGGGTCAGGGACCACTCACTGTGTGAATGTGGTCTGGACGATGGCACTCCTTCCCATATCCTTTTCTCTTGTCCTAAGTTAACTCGTCCTTTATATGATGTTCTTCCCCATAAAGTCCCTCGTCCTATAAATGTTCAGTGTCTATTAATGTTTGTGTTTAGTCCTTTATGCAAATTTTTATGTAAATATATAAAACATAACAAAATTAAACTTTAAAATAACACCCATGTAAAATATTATTTATTACTAACCTAATAAGTCGTTTACACATTGTAAATATATGTTTGTTTTGTTCTAGGTGGAGGCTGTATTTTAACTGGATCTCTTTTTTTTACATGTATTTTATATTTGTGTATAGTTTTTTTTTCCTTTTTACCGGTCAACTTCCTTCGTGTGTTTTCCATACAACGTGACATTGGCGAAATGAATTGTGCTCAACTGGCACGCTCGAAACGCCATTAATTAAGGAAATAAATAAATAATTGAGGTGTTAAATAAAATACCTATCGAGGAAATAATAACTAACGTTGAGGACTGTTTATATAAAAACCAGATTTTGAAGGAAGATTCTGAAGTTATTCGCCAAGATATATCATCTTTACTGCGACGTAGTAAACCACCAAAATCAAATCTTTCTCGTGATGAATCTCGGGCTCTTAGTAAGCTACGAAAAAACGAGGATATAACAGTCCTCAAAGCCGATAAAGGTAACGCGACGGTTATACTGGACACCGACGAGTATATACAAAAAATGTCAATATTGCTATCGGATCAAAAAACGTATAAAATTGTTGATAAAGACCCTACAACAAAAATACTTAAAAAGACATCCGATTTAATCAAAAAACACGCGAAAACATTACATCTCGACATTAAATCTCTCGTGCCTAGTTGTGTAAAACCTCCAAAGTTGTATGGGTTACCAAAAATACACAAAAAAGATGTACCTTTTCGACCAATAGTCAGCCAAATCGATACGCCGACGTATAAGCTGGCTCAACATGTCGCCAAAGTACTTTCTCCACTGCGTGGCCACACAACATCTTGTGTCAGGGACTCTTACCATTTTGTTAGCGGACTGAAAGACCTTAAGTTAGCTAACAATGAAACCATGGTCAGTTTTGATGTCCAGTCACTGTTCACTAGTATTCCCATCAAGGACTGCATCAAGATTGTCAAAAAGAAGCTAGAGGATAACAATATGCCTATAGAATATCTTGAACTTTTGGAACATTGCCTCACATCTGGATATCTTATGTTCAATCAAGAATTCTATTTACAAATAGATGGCATTGCTATGGGTTCGCCTGTGTCCCCGGTAATAGCAGATATATACATGGAGGACTTTGAGGAGATGGCTCTTAGCTCTGCACCCTGTCTACCTAGGATATATAAGCGGTACGTAGATGACACTTTCACCATTTTACCTACGGACAGTATTTATATATTCTTAAACCACCTCAATTCTATTAACGACAATATTAAATTTACAGTAGAATTACAGGCAAATAATTCCCTAGCTTTTCTAGATGTTTTAGTCATTAGAAATCCCAATGGCACAATAGGCCACACAGTATATAGGAAACCCACGCACACCAATAGATACCTCAATGGTGAATCTCACCATCACCCTATACAGTTATCTACCGTTGGCAAATCTTTGTTTCAGAGAGCCCATCACCTCTGCGACGCTGAACACCTAGGGGACGAGCTTCGCCAGGTGAAGAATACTCTTCATCAGAACAAGCTGCCAGTTCCCCGCCAGCGTTCTCAGAATACCAACAAGCCACCCACAGTAGAGAGACAGCCGGCATTTCTACCATATGTGAAGGGGGTTACAGACAGGATTGGCAACATTTTAAGAAGAGCTTCAATAAAAACCATATTCAAGCCTAACAGGAAAGTGAGCCAATTCTTGAGACCAATAAAAAGTAATATTCCTTTACAGAGTGCAGGTGTATACAAACTAGACTGTGATTGTGGCTTATCATACATTGGTCAAACAAAGAGAAGCATCGGTGTTAGGGTGAAGGAACACATCTCAGATATCAAGAATGGGCATGTATCGAAGTCAGCTGTGTGTGAGCATACTGCGGATAAACCCAGCCACTACATCAGGTTTGATAATCCTCAAATCCTCGCTAAGGAAAACAGATTCATTCCTCGGATGATCCGTGAGGCTATTGAAATACAAAAACATCCTAATTTCAATAGAGAGGATGGCTGGAAACTTTCTACCACCTGGGACCCACTCATAAAATCATTGAAGTCTTTATACGCACAAAGAGACAAGTTAAAAAGTAACTTTATTAGTCATTAACTTACTAGCTTAACTCCAAAATATCACTTTATTTAGCTAATTTAGTTGCTCATATAAAATTGCTTTATTTATATACAACTTATTCTATTTTTTAGTGTTTAATTTTATTGCAACTTATGCTTAATCTCTTTATGTTTTACTTATATTTGTCTTCTTATCATGCAAACTAGTTTAAACTTTCTTCTCTTTTTGAATTGTATAATATGCAATCTTTGCTTATTTGTTTCTGTTTTGTTTATATAGGAACTGAACTAAACAATAACATTTGACAATATCTGCCAAGTGACAGTTGACTGTTGACAGTTCCTTTTCATGTAACTTTTAAGTTTTAATGTCATTGTTTGGAAATAGTATTGCTGCTACAAAGCTACATATTGTGATTATGTTATTTATCATTTATAACTTATATATTTATTTACTTCTTACTTTAATAAACATGGGATGTTATGCTGGCGGGAAGCAATGCATTAAAAGTTTTTGTTGTATTGGATTTATATATATCTTAATATTCATAGATATTTTATTTTGTTTATATTTATTATTATTGTATATATATAGATATATACCTGTATATTTATATATATATATATATATACATTTATTTATATATTAGTATTTTGTTTGATATTTTTATATATATATATATATATATTAATACATTTTTGAATTTATTGTATTACTGTCATGTATAAGGGACATAATTCTGAAAGTGATGACTCGCACGACGACATATTTTTTCAATGTAGTTCTGCAACTTCAGATGATAGTTGCCATAGCATATCCTTATCTCTTAATTCAGCACTAAATACAACTTTTGAAAACCATGCGAAATTTTTTAATGTTGTGCATATAAATGCACAGAGCATACCTGCCCACTATCCCGATCTACTCAGTTCATTTGAAGCAACGAATATCCATGCAATCTTGGTTTCGGAAACTTTTTTGAAACCATGTTTACCTTCGACATCGTTTGCATTGCCAGGGTTTCACTTAATACGCAACGATAGAACTGAAAAGGGCGGTGGAGGTGTTGCTATTTATTTGCGTAGTCATATTCCTTTTAGCATACTGGACAAATCGCCATCACCATACTCAAGAACATCTGAGCATTTATTTATCCAAGTACTTTTCGGTACTTCAAAATTGTTACTCGGAGTATTTTATAGTCCCTCATCTCAAATTAACTACTTCGAGACATTTGAAGAATTACTGGAAAATCATGTACCAGATGCGGATCACGTTATAATAATGGGTGATTTCAACACCTGCTTGCTAAAAAATGACTGGCGTACTAAACAGTTGTCAAATATAATAAAGAGTGTCAATTTAGATATACTTCCCTCCAATCCTACCCACTTTTTTCCACACTGCCCTCCCTCTTTATTGGATTTAATAATAGTATCGACAACTGATAGAGTTTTAACGCATGGCCAACTGGGAGCAGAAGCTTTTTCGTATCACGATCTTATATACCTGTCATATAAGATTCGCCCGCCAAAACAAAAACCAACAGTCGTGATGCGCAGAAGCTTCAAGAACTTCAACAACGAAAGTTTTTTGCAGGATCTGAACCGGCTTCCTTGGGATACTGTTCTTAACGCACCTACAACTGACGATAAAGTTAGTATATTTAACTCATTGCTAATTGACCTTTTCGATGTGCATGCTCCTTTACGACCTGTCAAGCTAAAACATTTACCAGCTCCTTGGCTTACGGACGATATTAAAACTCTTATGTCGAAAAGGAATAGGGCAAAAACCAAATTTAAAATAAATCCTACGGATGCTAACTGCTGCAAATACAAAAAACTGCGAAATCAATGTAGCAAAGTCTGTAGAGATGCCCAACGAAAACACATACACGAATCAGTTACTAATAATAGTCCTGCTAAAGTATGGAAGTTTCTCGAAACTATGGGTATTGCGCGGCAACGTAAAACTACACTCATAAACGACAGAATGGATCTTGATCAACTTAATAAGCATTTTACTACTGTAAACCTCTTAAGCCAGAGCATTAAATCCAGTACTCTCTTGTCACTCTCCTCACAACCTTTCCCGTCTTTTACTCGTTTTAATTTCGATTTAGTTACTGTCACTGATATTAGACGACATATTATTGCCATAAAGTCGGACGCAATTGGCGCTGATGGGGTGAGCCGTAAAATGATTCTTATGACATTGAACGTGGTGCTTCCTATACTTTGTCATATTTTTAACAGTTCCCTTTCTACCAATACCTTCCCTAGGTCTTGGAGATTTGCTTATGTTATCCCTATACCTAAAATTACTAATCCTACATCTTTCACACACTATAGGCCTATTTCTATTCTTCCTTTTCTATCCAAAGTTCTCGAGAGAATTGTACATCAACAACTTTCGCTGTACCTAACGAAAAACAATATATTATCATCTTTCCAATCTGGTTACCGACCGGGACACAGCACTGTTACAGCACTTAATAAAGTATGCGATGATATAAGAAGTGGAATAGATAGTCAACATATTACCATACTAGCTTTATTAGATTTTTCTAATGCTTTTAACACAATTGATGTCGACATACTTTTAGCTGTACTTAAATCTATTAATATAGCACCTAACGCTATTGATTGGTTTTATTCTTACCTCATTGAGCGTGAACAATGCGTACGTGCTAATAATAAACAGTCCTCATATAATCGACTCAGTGCTGGAGTACCTCAGGGTGGTGTACTTTCTCCGTTACTTTTTTCCATATTTATTAACTTCCTAACTCCATTGCTGACATTATCCTTTCATCTTTACGCTGATGACTTGCAGATTTATACGACAACGGCGGTTGATGATATTGCTAATGCCATACGACATGTCAATTTTAACTTAAGGATTATTAGCACTTGGAGCAAATCATATGGTCTGTCGATAAATCCTAGCAAGTCTCAGCTGTGCATACTTGGTAACACAAAGCAACTCTCCAAAATTGACTACTCCCTACTTCCTTCCGTAATGCTTGATGATTGCAAGATGGAGTTTAGTACTTGTGTGAAGAATCTGGGTATCAGGATGGATTGTTCTTTGACATGGGTTCCTCAAATAGCGGAGCTAAGTCGAAAAGCTTTTGCTGCTATTGGGAGGGTAAAGAGATGGAAAAATATATTGCCGCTTAAAACTAAAATATCGTTAGCCCAATCTCTTCTTTTTCCTATTCTGGATTATGCAGATTCCTGTTACCTAGATTTGTCACAGCAATTACTAAACAAGCTCGAACGTCTCCAAAATTTAATAATTAGATTCATTTTTGGATTGAGGAAGTATGACCATATTACTCAATATCGAGTTCAACTTAAATGGTTGACCATCAAGCATCGACGCAATTATCATGCACTTATCCTTTTATATTCTATCTTGTATATGCCATTAACTCCTTCATACCTCAAACAAAGATTTACTTTCCTGGGCTCCCACTCTCAGTCTTTCAATCTCCGTTCAAGGTATGACAACGTATTGGAGGTTCCATTATGTCGCACCAAGTGCTACAGTGAATCATTCACAGTAAAAACAGTGAAATTATGGAACGAGCTACCCCGGTTCATCAGGCAGTCGACATCGGTTAATATTTTTAAGCGTCGTCTAAAAGAGTATTACTTTTCGCTATAGTCATTATATCTATGTTGTACATATATTTAAGTCTACAATTGTATCTCTATGTAAATGTATATATGATATCTATGCATGTATTTATGTATATATGTATGCATGTATGTATTTATGTATGAATAGTGTATGTGTGTATATATGTATGTATTTGTGTATGAGTAGTGTGTGTGTGTATATATGTATAATATGATTAATAGCAAAAATATTTTTGTGCAGTCACCCGCCAACAACTTTCTCTTAATATTAGTTTAAATCAATAAAAGGTTGCCTGTAAGAGATCACTTATAGTGATAAGGCCGCCTTTGCAATGTACTATTATTTAATTATTTATTTTTTTTCTGTATTATCTTTATGCAATAAAGTGTTTTAAAAAAAAAAAAGTCTCAAACCCACCATACCAGAGGGCAA
Organism: Heliconius sara; assembly: GCA_917862395.2. Taxonomy (NCBI): domain Eukaryota; kingdom Metazoa; phylum Arthropoda; class Insecta; order Lepidoptera; family Nymphalidae; genus Heliconius; species Heliconius sara. Next base: position 94,342 of record CAKJTV020000108.1, on the reverse strand, counting down.
GATACTATCAGCTCATTCTGCAGGAATCCAGGGCAGTACGCGAGGCAATTAAGAAATCGCTGGCGGTAGTTTGATATGATAATTATATCAACTGACAGACGAATGCCACCTCAGTCTACCCGTGACCACGGACTACTGTAAAGTGTTCGAAACGTCGGGTTTCCAAAAATGTAAAAACCTTAAATATACGCGATTAATCCGGTTAAATTAGTTTCATTTAATATGTGTAATAATCGTGAAAATCAAAGAATCTAATAGATATAATTGCTGTGGGCTTACCAGGTTTTGTAACAGATATAATCAACAAAGAAGAAATTGTATACACAAAGGACTTATTTAATGAACTGGGTAAATTAGAGTATTTACTTACTAGAAACAATATATACAAAAAAAAGAATATTCTAATGACAGAAAAATGTTTAAAGAAAAATGCAGTATTTGTGAAAAGTTAAACAAGGGAGAACGTTACCATCCAGAAAGTTCATGTTGGTTCGGTTCAAAAATAAATAGTGAAAAAGAAAAAAAACAAATAAGGGTCATTAATAATTCAGAATTGGAATGTGAACTTAAATGTGACAACCAAAAAAACTAATATTGCCACCATTAATTAAAGTAAAATTATTATTGAATAAAAAAATTGAAATATTGGGAATCTATGATTCTGGATCTAATGTATCATTGATAAATTCAAAGCTTTATTCTGACTATACTAGTTTGAAAACAATTAATGGTGTTAAAAAGGCAAATGGTATTATAAAACTTAATATAACTATCTTTAATATTGAGGCCGGCCGTGGCGCAGTGGCACGAAGTGTGACTGTAAAACCGACTGGTTGTGGGTTCGATCCCCACTCGAGGAGATGAAATATTTACTTAAATTTATATTTCCATTTTCTTCGCTCTGGTGTCAAGGCAAAGCGCGGCGTTGAATTCTGCCACTCAACACGCAAGGCCTTCAAAATCGGCAGAAAGTGGGGAACGGAGTGTCTTAACACTAGGTTCCCTCTGCCTACCCTGCTGTGTGCGGGATATAGCGTGAAGCTAATTTAATTTTTTTTTTTAATATTGAAAAAGAAATGGATGTTTTTGTAATAGACGGTGATAATTTTGATTACAATTTCTTAATTGGCCTGGATTGTATAAAAGAGTTCTCTTTAATACAATATGAAAACTTGAAAGTTTATCAGAAAGTCCCCTTACAAAGAAGAGAAGTGGATTCTAAGGAAACAAACAAATCATATACTACAATTCCAAAAGAGATTAAGTCTGATAATTCAATAAATTTCCATGAAAACTTCAGTGAATAGAACTTCAAAATTTTTATTAACCATCTCGACTTCCAAACACAGGCTATAAATATATAAATGATGTAATAAATGATGCAATATTGAACCATAAATCTGTATTTGCAAAGGATAAATATGACATTAGAAAGGTAACGGAGTGTGAAGCACAAGTTACGTTGGTTGCAGTTAGAGGTTTAGCAAAATACGATTTTTAAATATATTTAATTTATTTAGTTTAAATTATACATTAAAAAAATAATTCTAACTTATAAAGTACTATCCTCAATGTTAGAGGAAAACAACGCGAATGGGAAAAATAATTTTTACGTAAAATAATTGTTCCACCTGTTACACCGTTCATAACTATGTAACATCTCCCTCCGCAGAACAGCAACTATTCTTGAGAGGGAAAAGTTGCTGAGATTTTGTTGATATCAACTATAACTTCATGGGGGTTAATTGCAGTGTCCATTTCTTGTTCATTACTTTTGTCTGTTGCTTCGTGAGGCTTAGTATTTTTTGAGATTTGGAGCCGAAATCGTTTATAAGCAATTCCAATACCAAGTACACTTGCTATAATTAGTATTAAGTAAATTGGAATCGTGGTATGATATATTATAGTGTCGTTGACTTTATTTAATTCAACTGGGGCCTTACTCTTGACGACAATATTCAATGATCAATCGTCAATAAATGTCATTTCGTACTCTTGAAAGCAATCAATTGCTAAGTCCACTACCGCCCGCTAGTTGACGGTTGCGTTAACTAAAAATTGTTGTAAAATTCGTTAGAATTGTGATATTTGGTACTCTTGACGCGTTTTTGACAGCTAAAATGACAGCAAAGTTGAAGTGGAATTGAGAATATACTCAATAACTAAAGTGTACCTTTTTAGAAATTGATTTGTTATTATTCTCGTGAAAACGGCAATAAAATGGCATGTTTAGTGCTTATGTACAGTGTTTTGAGGAAATCATATAAATTAGACATTAAAAACAACGAAACATGAGTCGATTCGCGAATTTTAAAGAAAACTGAAAACTACTGACTGCCTTAATGAAAAATTCTGTTATAGAGGTGATACGAAGAAATAAATGAAATTCGTCACATAAAGTCCAAAAAATTAAAACGAAATTAATGACTGTAACTTACATATACTAGGTAAGTTAAATATATTATCGGTGGACTTTTGAAGAAGTTTTAATTGGAATGAACATTTGCTTTGTAAAAATACATATTAAATAACTACCAATATATGATTCAGTAGCAATATACCAATATAGTAATTGGTACTTAAATATTTTATAAACTACAATACAAAGAATAGTAATTATACTATCATTTTATAGGCGACCATATTTTGGCCCAAAAGTGGATAAGTACACATACACGAACTTTACAAGAATATTTCGAAAATTCACATTTCTGCTCAACCTAAATAAACAAAAATGTTCACAAATGGAAACACAGGGTGCAGCATTGTAAATAAATAACACATATTGCAAGTGACAACATATGTGTTAAAGTATTATCTAGAAATGAGTTGGAAGACTTGGAGGTAGAAGAAGTAGAAGTCTCCAAATATTACAGCTGACTGAAAGGTAGTAAAAACATATAATAGCTACACAATTAAGGAAAGAAACAGAAAATAGATCCACAAGTTATATAAATCTTTTTATAAATAAATTTGTATATTTTTATTTTAATATTAAGGTATTGTCTAAGAATGTTTGTTATACAATAAAAATTACTTTTACAGTTGTAAATAGTTGAGCAATACAGTAAGACATTGAATTTTCTTATAAACTTGTATAAAATATTATTAATATTTAATTGATTGATTCAATTACCGAGTAAATATGTACTTATGTGTAACAAAATTATATTCTACTGTACTATATGGTTTAATTAAATGAAACAAATTAAATAATAATGAAATAAACTATATTAGCTTTCCAAATAAATCATTTTGAATTTATCAAAACTTTACAAAAATTCTTAAAAGTATGAGTGATTGGTCAGAGTTTAATAGATTTCCTGCATAGGTCATAAATTTTTTTAAGTATCAAGTATTTGTATATATGTATGTCTATAATTGTATCTCTATATAATTGTATATATAATATCTATGTATGTATTTATGTATGAATAATGTATGTATATATAAATGTTTGATATAACAAATAACAAAAATATCTTTATACTTTAAATAAGTACAAATTTGATTGAATGTATTAATTATCTTTATGCAATAAAGTGTTTTTAGAACTTGATTTGTAATTAGATGCTCTCATGCTAAACGGAAATGTTTCAGATGTAACAATATGTAAATGATCTTAATAAACTTATTTTAAAACGAATGATTTAATTATTTAAAGATAGTTTTGTGTTGCACTTGTATTTTTAAAATTACCAATAAAGATGTATATTTTAATTATTGTGTAATTACATAATTGGCATTTAAAACAAAATATTATATATACAGCAAGAAAAAAATAAAAGCAAACCATTACACTATATGATGTTATTTTTAGTTTTTTTTTATAGTTAAAGAAAAAAGTTTGTCTTTTGGTCTTTCTTATAAATTAAAAATTTACCAACTTTTACGTACTTATTTGACACTTATGTATAGCTTTAAGCTGTATGATATTATACATAATATGATAATGGTACATATAAATATTCTTATTATAATAAAAAGACATTCAGTAGTAAAACATTTTTTTATTAATACTTTTATTTTAATCACTTTTATAAACATAATAGACTAATCACAATTCTTTCTTTAAATATGCACATTTAAGCGTTATCCATTAACATAAAAAATTATGTATATTTCTTTCAAATAAAAACAATCATTCGTTTTCGCGTGAACTTCAAAAGCATTTAACCTTCGTTATTTTGTTATACTTTACTTAATTTTACATTTCAACCTTCTTTTACGTTTAGTTATAGGCTAAATGCACATCGATTGTAGAAATATATTTATTATAACTGATAACATAAGCATTAACATAATAAACAAATTCATATGTAAAATGCTTTTTTTGACAAAACATTCTAAATAATTAGACATACAGATAAAATATATCCATTTTTTTAGGACGACTTCAAAGATTTCATTGTTTTTTAAGTAAAACAAAATAAATATGATTTATAATTATTGTTTTTGCGAAAAATGTGCATTTAAATAAATTATTTCAATGAGTTATGAATGGTTATTATGTATCGCAGATTTATCGGTATAAAGAGCACAACACTAACTGTCAGTTATAACGGCGTTAGGATTAGTCAAAAGAATAGTAATCCCACTTTGAGAATGTTGGTTTCAAGAGTACCAAAATAACGTCGCCGCAGGATTACATTGGACAATGTTGGACGTCAAAATGGGATTGAAATTACTTTCAAGAGTAAGGCCCCTGAATACTGTAATTCTAAAAATAAACTCTGATCTCGCTCATATCAGTGAGTGGGCGCCTTTGTTTGGCCTTCTTATTAACCCCTCCAAATCTCAAGCTCTTTTAATTGGAAGTAGACAATTACGTGCCAAAGTAGATTTTAATTCCTTGCCTTGCATAAAATCAAACGAGACAATAATATCGTTATCCGATTCAGCAAGAAATTTGGGTCTTACAATTGATAAACATTTGTTGTGATCTGCGAACATTAACGTAATCAGTAACCGCATACATTATTCTCTACACTCTCTTAAACGCCTTCAAATTTTTTTACCCATTCGCACTCAAACCACTCTTGCTCAAACTCTACTTCTGCCACTGCTAGATTACGCTGATATTTATTATCCGGATGCTAATGAGGAGATTCTCGACAAACTTGACCGACTTCAAAATATGGGTATTCGTTTTATCTTCGGCTTACACAAATTTGCAACTGAATTGGCTTCCTGTGCGTTTACGCCGTAACCTGCACATTTTCACTCTTCTTTTTAACATTTTAAAGCTTTCTTCTCCTCCTTCACAGTTACTTTTCTACTTCACCCTAAGAAAGCTTGAGTTTCCAATATTTAATACCTCCTTCTATGAAAAATCTTTCACAGTTCAGGCGGCGCGCTTATGGAATTAGCTTCCTAACTCTATAATGGCTGGCAATCCATCTCTTAATACTTTTAAAAGCAGATTAAAATAACATTTTCTTAACCTCGATTAGAATTTTTATATTTCGTCCATTTCTTTATTTTAATATTCTTTTTCAATGTCTTTATAGTATTGTATATATCTATGTTTTTGTATTATATAGTGTTTATATATTGTTTATATATTTTTTGTAAGTAAACTTATATTGACTAATAGTAAGTATATTTGTATGTAGGCTTATTATTATTATTACCGTAATATCTAAATACCGCACCCGAATCATTTCTTTTAACATCTCCTACATTCAAGGGATTCTGCTAGAGATCTCTATTAGAGATAAGTTATATGATTTCTGTACTTTTTTTCTTGTGTGGTACATAAATTAATGAAAAAAATATATAAATAAATAAATAAATAGTGCAAACGATATATTTTGAAATGTCGAAATTGGTCGTATGTTTAGATGAAGAAGTTGAAAGAATGAAGTTTTGTTCACATATCGAATAGAAATTTAATATAAATAATCTCAAAATGTGGAATCGCAAATATATTGATTTACAAGTATATAACATATATATTTACATTTGGAAAACTGACCCAGAATCTATGGCGCTATTAATGCGTTTACGTCAAATTTATTATTTTGTACATTTACTCCATTTTCACTTATTTCAAAGATGCTACAAAAATTGTTGTGTATAGGCTGAGGTAAAATTTTTCCTAATTGTCCAATACAATACTATTACCGAATTGTTCAATACAATACTAGTACTGAATTATTAAAAAAAAATAGTTTGTAGTAATTTTATTCCTTTTAGTCTACATGAGTTACTATTCTTATCTCATATTTCATAAGAATCGCAAAGTAATTATCGCGAAATTATTTCGAAAATATTATTAAATACATTTTTATACGTAACGTACGTAATACGACTAACTGTTATAATGTTAAATTCCTTCTCAAATAATCTACATGTATAAGAATTACGATTTCTGTATTAAATAATTAAATTAAGTATAATCATACATGTGGAAATCCACTTTCCTGCCAATAATCTTTATTTGAATCTTCATTATGGGACTATTAACTTTTACAAATCTGCCGCTCTATATATATGTATTTTAGTCAAATCTATTAAAGAAGATAGATGCTTAAAAAAATGTGGTTACACTGAAAGCTGCCCCTTCTAAAATATTCTTATAATAATCGCTAATATATATATATATATATATATATATATATATATATATATATATATATATATATATATATATGTATACTAATATTATAAAGAGGTAAGATTTGTATTTTTGTATGTATGTATGTGTGTATGTTTGTAGACTTTTCACACAAAAACTACTGGACCGATTTCAATATTTTTTTCACTATTAGAAAGCTGCATCTTTACTGACCCGCATAGGCTATATTACATTTTCAAAAAAAATTGGGATCCCTAATAAAAATCTAATAATGTAACTCAAGGTGAGAATAAATTGATCTTAACAATTCTATCATCGCGTGCGCTGTGAAAACTGTTGATGATAGAACAAAACAATGTTCTACAGTATTGTAGAGCGCATCAATATCTATATAAACGTCTGCGATAGCATATGTCCGACTACTGTAGTTATGACAATATAACCATTTTTTTGTATTTTATAAGTTAACAAAAGTACCAACAATAATCAAACCATATTATTCATACCTCTGCATTAATCCTTATCCTATTAAATGATATTTTATTAAAGATAATTTCAATACCTGTAAAATAATTTTTAAATTAATAAAATCGGGTATCCCATTCAAAAGATATTACGAATTTAAAAATATCAATCTAAAGAAAATCATGTAATAATAAAAAATGCGGAGTGTGTGTCGTGTGGCCTCGCGCACCGTGGCGAGTAACTCTGCGGGGGTGAGGGGGAGGTGCATTGATATCACTAAAATTATTAAGACAATCGATTAGATTTTTTGTTTCCTTATTTGATTTGAATAGGCCCCGAAACTACGAGACCAATTTGGAAAATTCTTTTACAATTAGACGATTAAGGTGTAAAACAATACCAAAAAAAAACCTTATATCGCGTACGCTGTGGAAATTATTGACAATAGAGCAAAGTGATGTACTATAATTTCATAGAAGACATAAATATCTACAAAAAGTTGACGATGCCATGTGTAACTGTTAGAGTTATGTGTTGTAATAACTATCAGGAGCTATTAAACAAAATAAATTCTCATTTTGATAAATATATTATATGTTATTACAGTATAACAATATAATATATAAGATATTATATATTTTTTAAACTTTTTTTTAAGTGTTAATCCACACTTAGGAAATATAATATCCCGCTACGTTCAAATTTTTATACGTTTTCTAAATAAGTAAGATATTATATATTATTTTAATTTTTATCTTAAAACTAACGGGCGCGCGCAACTTCGTCTGCTTATTAGCACCCTTAGGAGTGAATTCTAAAAAAACCACGAAAAGCGTGTTCAATAAAATATTTTTAACAGTCTGAATTTAATGTTTTATAAAAATCGGTGGCGATTTAAAGATTTTTTCATATAAACTTTCAACCCCGTCCATTGTTTTTAGAATTCATCCCTAAGAGGATGAATTCTAAAAACCATGAAACACGTGTTCAATGAAATATTTTAAAGAGTCTGCTGACTTTCAAATTTTATGAAAATCGGTGCTGTTTTAAAAAAAATCCATACAAACTTTTAACCCCTATTTCATCCGTTTAGGGTAAAAATTTTCAAAATCCCTTATTAGTGGATGTCCAAATTATTAAAATAAACATCTGTCCAAACTTCACGTTTCTCCCATCAGCGGTTACGGCTGTGAGTGTGTCTTACCTCAGTCAGTCAGGTACATGTCCTTTTATATATATAGATGAGTAGATAAATAAGTGTATTTTGATCAAATTTATTTTCTTAAAAAATGAACAGTGCCCAAAAAAGCTATCATTTCTCTATGAGGATATAAATAAATAGTTATAAATAAATAGTTATTCATACATGACGAATGTTACAATAAAAACAATTAAACCGATTTTACCACTCCCGCACCGCGCTCACGTCTTAGCTCTTTAAATCGCTTAAATCGTTTCTGAGATAAGCGTCGACTAAAAGAAAAACCAACAAACAAACAAAATTTACAAATATTATTGTTTCTGGTTCTATTACTTTGTTAATTGCCCCCAAGAATATTTTTTCTAATGAAAATCTAAAATGCCACCATGGTTTTAATAATTTTCACATTAGAAATCATAAGTGCGCTGCAAGCATACATTATTTATTAAAACAGGAACGTAATTCCCTGTACCGAAACAAACAAATAATTTAGAAATTTAAGCGGGTGAAGCCGCGAGCTGGTTGCTATAGTTTATAAAAGTTTATATTGGGTTTAGATGGATCACGTGGTGATGTCAATACATTTTAATGATCGGCACGTAGGTACGTTACATTCATTTACAGTACATATATTTCTCAAGAGAACTTAATCGAAACTTTGTAAATAAAAAAAATACATGAAACAATCATGTTAAGGAAGTGCCAAATATATTTTATGAATCAATCTTAATGTTATATTCAAAACAAATAAATTATATGTAAATTTGTTAATACATTTCAAGTAGGAAAAAAAGAAAAAATACAATATAATTGCGTTTCTCCTTTTCTTTCCAATGATTTATATTTCTATATATGTGGGACGTAAATGCGGGAACAGAGCTGCCATCTTAGTACAGAGTAACCTCTAAAAAATATATTTACGTATTATATATTGGTGGGTAGACACAACAGTGAATAGACGTGTTTTTTATTGCTCCTAATTTTATTTTTTATTAAAATAATAATAAGTGTACATATGTGTTAATAGTTTGATACCTGTGCTAAGTTGAATATTACTAAACTTTCCCACACACTTTCTGCACTAAATAAATAACAATGGAGACACCAGTAGACCAGCTTCTCAAGAGTATGGAGGAACTCTCCTCTATATTTTCTACACGAATGGGCGAGTTTGAGAAAAACTTGTCTCAGCCGGGCCCCGCAGCCGCCACTACCACTACAAAGGCCTTATCCACAGAATTTTACACTTTCAAGGCTTTTGTTCGGAAGACACTGGGTTTACTAAAATCATAGGTGGAACTTATTGTGCTTGGTATGGACCGCCTGGAGACACAATCCAGAAGAAAAGTTCTTCTTTTGCATGGTATAAAGGAGGATAAGGATGAGAATGTGATGCATAAAATAATGGATGTGTTATCTAGCCAAATGAAGATGTCTGATGTAAGGTCTGCAGCTATTGAATCCTGTCACAGACTGGGCGCAAAAAAGGACTCTTCTCGACCCATCCTCGTTAGATTCACTAGTTTGCAGGTCCGCTCCAACGTGTGGAAGGCTAAAACATCATTGAAGGGTTCTAAAATTACAATTACCGAATTTTTAACAAAATCACGTCAAGAGGTATTTATAGCGGCTCGTAAGCATTTTGGAATTCATAAATGTTGGTCAGCTGATGGCATGATTATTATATTAATGCCAAATAAACTCAAAAGTAAGATTTCTTCTCTATCTGAACTAAAACAGTTAATACATCGATGTTCTGTTATGAAATCAGCTGACAACAATTAAATTGTTTCGAAGTTATTTGCTTATACCATCGTAGTTTCCTCAGTTTATATTGAATTGTTGGTGTGATAACATAGTTTGCTACGTATATATATTTTTGACTTTAGTAGGGTACATTCATGTCCTATTTTTTACTTTAAATTATTAAAATTATACACGTAACACTTAAAATTTTGCTTTTGACAATTGACATCTAGCTAATGACAGTATGAGTATCTTGTCTTACTTGTCAAATGTCATTCTGTCACACAGACTATACCCAATATTTGTAATTTGTAAATTTTAGTTCATTTTTGGCTGTTGGTCTTTGGGTGCTACGTTCCGTTTTGTTTTATCCTTTTAAAATTAATATAACTTTATGTAACTATAGATAAATTTATGTAACTTTTTTTTTTAGTGTTAATTTGTTTTTCAATCAACTTGTGCACGTGGATATAATTTAATTTGTGATTTTTTTTGTTGTCTTTTTTTTTTTTTTTTATTTATTTATTTTATTTTATTTATTTATTTATCTATTATTATATTTATAAAATTTATATTTGTATCATATATACTACTATTTTATATTATATAATATATTTATTTATTCGTATTTACATATATAACATTAATAAAGTATGTTCATTGATGATGAATACTTTTCTTGCTCAAATAGTGATTTTGACAGCGCTGAAAGTAATCACTCTTCACTCTCTGATTTCGAACCACTTGTAGATAAATTGTCTAAGACTTTCATCAACCCATCTAAAACTTTTTCCTTGGTGCATATCAACGCTCAGAGCATTCCTGCTCATTACGCAGATCTTCTCGCATCCTTTAGCTCCGGCATAGTCGACTGTATATGTATATCTGAGACCTGGTTAAAACCTTCCCTTTCCTCTGTTAGTTACGGTATCCCAGGTTATCAGTTACTTCGCAATGACCGTACTTTGCAAGGTGGTGGTGGAGTCGGTATCTACCTTCGCAACAACATTACTGCTCGTATTATTGCCTGCTCCCCTAATCAGTCGATAGGAACTCTAGAATATCTTTTTGTGGAAATAACGTTAAGCCGTACAAAAATTCTTTTGGGGACTTTATACTCCCCAAATGATAAAATTAACTATTTTAGTACTTTGGAAGGTGTTCTGGAATATATTTCACCTCAATACGAGCATGTTATCTGTACGGGCGATTTAAACACTTGTCTATTAAAAAATGATACAAGATCGAATTTATTAAAAGCATTATATGAGTCCTACAATTTACATATTCTTCCGATGTCGTGTCCCACCCATTACTTTCCTAACTGTAGACCCTCTCTTATTGACCTCATCTCCGTCTCTAACCCTAATCTCGTTGTTTCTCATGGTCAAATGACATCTCCTTTCTCTTTTCATGACTTAATTTTCCTTTCGTATAAATTACGCCCTCCCAAGGTTAGAGGCAAAATACTTTTCCAACGCAATTTTAAGCATATGGATCTGGAACGCTTAAGGGAGGATGTGAGGAACATCGACTGGTCACCCATAATGTCATCAACAAATATTGACAGTATGGTAGACTCTTTAACCACTGAACTGATTCGCATTTACGACAAACATGCCCCGGTGAGACCAGTTCGTATGAAGCATGCACCTGCTCCGTGGCTAACACCAGTTATTAAAATAACGATGTGTAAACGTGATAGAGCTAAATCTAGAAATAAAAAATATCCTAGTCAACAAAACCTTGCTGCATACAAAAAATTGCGAAACATTTGCAACAGAATGTGTAGGGACGCTAAACGCCGATATATTCACACCTCTATTCAGAATCTCAGTCAAGCACAAGTTTGGAGATTCTTAGAGTCGTTTGGGGTAGGCAACTCCAAGCATACTCACTCTGTATCTTTGGATCTTCATGATTTAAATTTATTTTTTACTACACCTATATTAAATTTGAGCCCTTCAACCAAATCTGAAACACTGTCATCTTTATCTTCTACTGTCCTACCCGACTCTATCTCTTTCTCTTTTCTAACTGTAACTGAAGTTGAAGTCAAGAATTGTATCAAATCAATATCTACTAAAGCCTTTGGTAATGACTGTATCAGCCTTGACATGATCCTTCCTGTGTTGGAATACATTGCACCAGTGGTCACCCACATTATTAATTTCTCACTGACTTGTAATGTTTTCCCCACACAATGGAAGTACGCTTATGTCATTCCTTTACCAAAAACCTCCAGTCCCTCTAGCGTCACCGATTATCGTCCTATTTCTATCCTTCCAATCCTATCCAAAGTACTGGAATCCTTAGTAAATAATCAACTGTATTCTTTCCTCTCCTCTAACAATCTTCTGTGTCCTTACCAATCTGGTTTCCGACGCTTTCACAGCACGGTTAGTGCGTTGCTGAATATCACGGAGGACATTCGGTGTGCTATGGATAACACCAAGCTCACTGTAATGGTACTGCTTGATTTTAGCAGCGCATTTAGCTGTGTTGATTTTGATATACTTCTGGGCTCTCTTCGTGCAGTCAACATCTCTCCTGCAGCCTTATGCTGGTTTCGCTCCTACCTTTTAGGTCGTCAGCAATGTGTAAAATGTAATGATGTCACATCGACGTGGTTAGATATCACTTCTGGCGTTCCTCAAGGCGGTGTTCTTTCTCCACTTCTATTTTCTGTTTTTATAAATAATATATTTAAAGTAATTTCTTCTCCCTACCATCTGTATGCGGATGATTTGCAATTATACCGGCACTGCAATTTTAGCGATTTACCTGAGACTATCGTGGCTTTAAATAATGATCTCGCTGCTATTTTAACTTGGGCCGAGTCTGTCGGACTGTTAGTAAACCCAGGTAAGTCACAATCTATTATCATTGGAAGCGGCAAACTTAGACATAAAATTAATTAGAATTCAACGCCGAAGATCCTGTACTTAGGAGTAGAAATCGAATACTGTGACAAAGTAAAAAATTTGGGCCTAATATTTGACAGTAACATGTCCTGGGTACCGCACGTTAATAATATCAGCAGACGCATGCATTTCTCTCTCCGTTCTCTTAAGCGTCTCCAATACTACCTACCTCATAAAACCAAAATTATGCTTGCACAATCCCTTCTTTTACCTATTCTTGACTACGCCGATGTTTGTTATTTGGATGTGACCGAGGAGCTTCTTAATAAATTAGAGCGACTCCAAAATCTCGTCATACGCTTCGTTTACGGTTTGCGTAAATATGACCACGTCTCTCAATTTCGTGCTCAGCTTAATTGGCTCCCAATCCGACTTCGCCGAGATATGCACATCCTTTCACTCTTTTTTAAGATCTTTAACTACCAGAATTCTCCTTGTTATCTTCGTTCCCGCTTTAACATTCTACCTATCCCTACACGCTCAAGGAGGTCTGGTGTCATACCGACACTTAACGTACCGAAGAGCAACACCAAATTCTTTCAGAAATCCTTCTCTGTATACGCCGCATCCCTCTGGAATCAACTCCCTAAAACTATCCAGAAAAGCCCTTCCATAAATTCCTTCAAATCCCATTTAAAACAACATCTTCTTGCAACGTTAGACACCTAATCTTTATCAATATAGTGGTTCACTTTTATATTTTTACTTCATCTTATAGTTAAACCTTATTTCTTTTGTTCTTATATATATACTTATTTTAAAAGTATTTCTTATACATATATATTAATATTATATAGAATATGTATTTTATTATATTATATAGGATATGTATATTTATATATATTTGTTATTTTTTTTTTTTTTAAATAAATAAAAAGTATTTTTATTGACAATATTCATAATAATACATTTTATGGGCTACTAACTCCTAAATAAGTGAAAACTGTGTTTTAGAAGCTAGTGACTTCCCTGTTTAAAATATAAGCTTGTGATTATTGTCGCGAGCCAAAAAAAAGAATATATGATAAAAATAATGAAATAAAAACTAAGAATGTAATAACTAAAAGGTATGTATTTTTTTTGTGTGTGTGGGTGTGTGTATGTGTGTGTGTGTGCATGCGTGTATGTGTGCGTGCGTGTGTGTGCGTGCGCGTGTGTGTGTATATGTGTAATATATTATATATATTTGTTGTCTCATTTTTGTATCATCATCAAATCTTCAGTGTATGTGTAATCTAGTGTCATTAGCCATTCTATAATTTTCATCTTGGCAGAGTATTTATTGCATGTTTTTATAGATAAAATTTTGTCAACCGCACTATATAATATTGGGGCTATAAATTCATAACTACGACGTGCCAATGTAGATTTTACCCTAGGGAATTTATATTTATTTAATCTTTTTGGTGTTGTTGGGGTTTTGGTAATAGTAGTGCAATGGTATCTTAAAATGCATTTACTTATAAATAATTGTCGGACGTTCAATGTTTTAGCCATATTGTAGACTAAGACCGTTGGATGACGAAACGATAAGCCCATAGCCACTTTAAGTACAGCGCGTTGTGCTCGTTCTAAGGTAACAATAATGGATTTGGCAGCTCCCCCCCATGCACTTATACAGTAAGTCAAAATACATTCACAAAGGGATTTGTATATTAGTAATATGTGTTTCATATTTAGGACTTGTCTAAGACTTTTGAAAAGTATTATTAATCTTCTTATTTTTTGTGCCATGTTAGACACATGTGCTTTCCAATTTAAACGATTGTCTATTGTTATGCCGAGGTATTTTATAGTGCTTACTGTGTTTAATCCCTCACAGTCACATTGGTTGCTTATTTTATGTTTTAGTTTACGACACGAGTGGGAGTGGATTTTAATTTTTAAATGCTCCATTGCTTCTCCAGCTGGACTGTTAGAAAAACACATAATATAACTTTTATTAGTGTTGAGGGTTAAAAGATGATTTTGAAGCCATGTTGCAATCAGAGATAAACCAATCTCTGCGGTAGTTTTAACATCATCCCAAGTTCTGTCGTGGAACACAATGACAGTATCATCAGCATACATTATCAAAGAAGATCTGTCAAATTTGAGTTGACATAGTTGGTTGATGTAAATTAAAAATAACAGCGGGCCCAGGGTGCTGCCTTGTGGCACCCCGTATTCACAGGGCAGGTTGTCACTGAATTGACGTAAAACTCGTACGCACTGCACGCGATCGGTCAGATAGTTCTTAAACCACTGCTTTGTTATACCACGAATACCATTATCATCTAAAATAGAAATAAGTTTGGGAATTGGTACAGTGTCAAACGCCTTTTTTAAATCGAGGAATACTCCGAGACATTTATCTCCTTTATCTAGGTGAGAAGTTACAGTGGTGGTGAGCTTGAGCACCGCGTCCTCTGTCGAGTGATTAGGTCTAAACCCATACTGATTGGGAGCCAGTACTTGGTGTTTATCCAAAAATGACAAAAGTCTTTTGTGTACAATTTTTTCTAGAATTTTTGAAAGCGTTGATAATAATGATATGGGTCTATAGTTCGAAGGAATAAAGTCATCTCCACTTTTAAAGACAGGAATGACCACTGCTTGTTTAAATATGTCAGGAAATATTCCTGTCTCCATAGATAAATTGCACAAATGAACAATAGGCTCAATTAATACCTCATGCAATGTTTTTACCGTTATTCCACTAATATTATCATTACCTGAGGATCCCTTCTTTAGTGAGAATATAATTTTCTTAACTTCCTTACAATCAGTAGGAGACATAAACATTGAGTCGACAATATGTTGCTTTTTTTCAAATATAAATCTTTTATCGTCACAATACTCGGGCCGACTATAAATTTCGCTTGCCAAATCTCGACCAACAGACGTAAAATAGTGATTAACATGATTTAACGAATTTTTAGGTGTATCTTTAATATTGATTAATTCAGATGAGTTATTTTTATTTTTTATATTGTAGCCGATTTCTTTAAGAATATTCCACAATTGCTTAGAGTTATTTGAATTAAGTTTTAGTTTGACTTGATAGTACTGTTTTTTCTGATATTTAATTATGTAATTACATTTATTTCTATAACTAATAAACTGTCTTTTAAGTTCTTCATTATTAGGTTCTTTTTTAATTTTTATATACATTTTATTACGTTTACGTATCGATTTTAAAATTCCTGTCGTTATCCAAGGTTTCAGAATTCGATGTTTCTTAGGAGTAATTTTCTTAATTGTATTTTTACTTAAAATATTTTTTAGGTTATTTACTAAAAAGTATGCCGCCTCATTAGGGTCAGTAATCTTGAAATATTCTTTCCAATTCAATACTTTTAAGGAATCCTTAACTTTATCATAATCTATTTTTAAAGTTTCTTGAACCGCAGCAGGTTTTGATGTTAATATATTTTCGATTACTAACATAATAGGTGAGTGATCGGTGAATTCATCGAAGATAAAAGTATTCCAATTACATTTTGTTTTAATCATGTAATGATCAATACACGTATATTTGTGGGTTGGTTTGTCAATACCTTGCTGAAGACCGTGCGACGCCATAAGATTTAAATAGATGTCTGAATGATTTGTGTAAGTAGTTCCCTCTATAATATTAACATTAATATCTCCTGTAAATATTATATTTTTATATTTGAGATCACGTAGTAATAAATCAATTGAATCAAAGTATTGTGATGGGTTAGTAAAGCACGGGGGCCTATAGGAGCAGATTAATGCAAGATCAAATTTGTTAATCTCTAAAGTTAAGCAGCTACCACCAGTTAATTTAGGTTCTTTATATTTTACTTGAAAACTGTTTTTGATATATATTATTATACCATCATTTTGATTGATACTTTTTTTGGTAGAAAACGACAAATAGTTGGGTATTGTAGGTATAATACTACTTTCGTTGATCCAGCATTCAGTCAGGACTAAAATATCACAGTTTGTTAATCCAAGGGAAGTTAAATACGCAATAAATGCATCAAAGTTTGCATTTACGCTTCTTATATTTATGGTTATAATACGTAAGGACTGGTTATTATAAATAATATTTTGCTTCTGCGATAGTTCCAAGGGATCGTTTATCCTCATGCAAGGTATTTTATCTAGTTTATTTAAATCTTTAATTATATTTTTAGTATAATCCACTTTATTTTATAGAAAAAAGTCATTTATACAAACAAAACTATTCGGAATATCACCCCAAAAATACAAAATAAAATATGTAGGTAGGAAGAGATTATTAAGAAAAAATCACTTACCGCGGCGAATCTTTCTAGTTTTAAACGCAAATGCCAGTTGACGTGTGGTCCAATGTAAAAATAAACATTATTAATATTATTTTTCGTAATTATACAATTGTGGTTATTTGTTAAAGATAAATAGTGATTTAAGACTTTAACTAAGATAATATATAAATATATAAGAACATATAAGTGTTTAAGAATAGTATATATATTTTTTCTTAAATATATTATAGTATATATAAGTATGGGATCTGATATGTAGAATTAAACATGTGGTGTATTTGACAAGTAATTATGTGTAGTGTGTTGGCAGAATATACACTAATAAAAACATATAACAACAATAAAAGTTTTCCTATTAGTCACTGTTCACTGTTGAAAGATTTCAAATTTAAGTCTTCTTCCATTTTGATAGTGATGTGGCGCATGCCATCTGTCTTTCTCATAAATATTTTACCATTAGCTGTCCAGCAGTACTTTATACCGTTCTCTTTTGCAAATTTTCTAGATATGAAAAATAGTTTTTTTGTTTTTTGGTTTAACAGTTCCGATATGTAAACAGGCATTTGATTAGTAGCACCAATAAGGGAGGAATTGAATTTGTTTCCAGGATTTCGTTTATTGTATTTTTTTACCTCGCTTAAAACTTGATTTTTTGTAATGGAGGATGAAAAACGTACTATGATGGGACCATTATTGGTTTTGTTTTCAGTGCGGTAAATTTCTTTGGGTTCAAAAGCCTGTAATTCTATATTTAACGCCTTGCATGTAGCTTGTAGTATATTTTTTAGGTCGTCCGTTGTTTCCTTGTCCTTTTTATATAGATTTCTTATTTCTATCGCCGGTGAGTTTAAAGTTCTTTCCAGATATTCAATTCTTTCTTCTAATTTTTGGATAATGACATTTTTTTCGCAGGATTTTTTTTCTAATATTTCAACCCTTGATATCATATCATCATAATTCTTCGACATAAATTCAAGTGCTTTCTCTATTTCTATATTGGTTTTGTGAATTTTATTTGTTTGTGTTTTTAATTCTCCTATACTGTTACTCAATTTTGTGAGAACATTGTCTTGCTCAGTTTTCCAGTCTGACAACATCTTCTTAATTTCTTCTTTGAAAGATTCATTGAAGTTCATTTTGGAATCATGTGCATTTAGCCGGCGTTTAGTTTTTCTTGTTTTGAGATTTGCATCCTCTTCATCGATGCATTCCGCCATTTCAGGGTCCGAAATGCAGGATAGTTGTTTCGACATTTTGTTTTAATGTTGTACGCAACCGCTTGTGACTTGTACCATAAGACGTATACTATGTACGAGGATGCGTCGACGCACGAAGATACTTCTCGTTGTCTCAGCTTGCTGTCCTTTTCTTATAACGATAATAATTAAAAAATATGATATTGAGGCGACACGTCCACTCGACACTGCGGTCCGCCCGAGAAGTGAGAAGTTATATTGTATTATTTATTTTGTTTAGCTATATTTATATTTATATATACCGTGTTTGTAATTATTATTATTTTTATGTTTATTATTGCTATTTTTTTTTAATTTCTCAATTTCAAAGCACTGTCTTCTTGTCTTTCCCGCTACTTTGCACTTATCCACTTCCACGGGTTGGCTGGAAGAGATCTCTTCTAGAGATAAGTCCACCGTTGCGAATGAAATTTCGAATTGTATGTTTTTTTTTCTATTATGTATGAATTTGGTGCAATAAAGAATATATATAGTTGAAAAGTAAAAAGTGTGAAGAGGAATGTGTGATTCCTCTATAGAATATATTATTCTACATAATATCATAAAAAACAAGCTTAAACAGGATATATAATACTCCTACAGTATAATTATTTTCGATCAATATTTTTAACTTTTAATTTTGAACATTTTGAATTGAACGAAAAATTTAGACTATTTTGTCTAATTTTTTTGTCATAATGGCGCAAAAATTTTCAAAATATAAAAAAAAAAATATTTTGAAGAACATCATTTCTTATCATGAACGATAAGAAAGTTGGTAGTTTCTCAATTAAAAAAATACCTAAAATATGCTTCGCAAGTGTTGTAATAACTATTAGTTACAACCAATCACTAAAAAATCGCTATAGATATTAAATATGCTCAATTATATGGTATTTTTGTCAGCGCCACTTTAAATGAAACCATAGTTTTAACTACTCTTTAAAAGCCTAATACAATTTAAAAAATCCCAAAAACGAAAAAGTTATTTTTTTATACAAAATAAATTAAATATTATCGTTGATATTAAAATAAAACGCTATTTGTCATTAAAGACGTAAACAGACATAGGCCTATCAAAGGGAAACCGCGGCATTCGAGTCGTAGGTATTGGCGGCAGAGTTCAAAGTTGCTTATCCTTTAGTAATATTTTGTAGTAGTATGTGTTAACGTTATTGGTTGAGTTGTTGATTAATTTCTTTAGGTATGGGTTTAAAATATTTTATCCTATATACTGTCCCCGTAAAAGAAGCGCTGACGCTTCCATTCTGTATAAATATTAAAGGCCGTCGTGGCGTAGGGGCACAAAATTGTGCCTGTAACGTGACGTCATGGGTTTGATTCCCACTTGGAGGATTGAATTGTAATTTAATCATATTTTCATTTTCACACGTCAGTCATATATCATACGCAGTATCTTAACACTTAAGTTCCCTCTACCTGCTACCCTGCTATAGGCTGGATACAGCGTGATTCTCGTTTTAACTTTTTGTGAACCAATTAAAATAAAACTAATACTAAATATTTAAAGGAAGTTAGGCAAATTACAAAACTGCACTTAAATCGGTTAAGCCCTTTCTGAGATTATCGTGAACGCACAGATAAACAGACAAACTGACCAAGTTCTATTACATTTTTTAATGTCTCTAATAACAATTTTTCTAATATATCTTCCATGTCCAGACACCGATGAGTTAGGATTTTATTGTAAGTATTGATACAACTATATAGCTATAACCATAACTTAGACCCTAAGGACTCCTTAAGGCAAAAGTTTAAAGAAATTAATATATTGACAGTTGCATCTCTTTTGTGGGAGGTACGGAAATGCCACCTAAGATTTTAATAATTTTCACATTAGAAATCTTAAGTGCGTTGCAATACATTATAGGTATATTAAAACATGAATATAATTTCAGTGTTTTAAGTAAATAATTCTGTGGTTAAAGCGGGCGAAGCCGCGGGCGGGTCGCTAGTATATATATATATATATATATATATATATATATATATATATATATATATATATATATATATATATATATATATATATATATATATATATATATATATATAAAACGTGTAGTTTTATAGCGAAATATATTATAAAATAAGGAAAGCACAATAAGAAAGCACAGAAGGTAAGATTACGGAAGGATTACAATAGAATTTAAAAGCAAAAGTCTCAAGAATAAAGAAAGGATAGTTAGCGATAGGATGTACGTAATTAGGAATAGCCACGGAACGAAATCAAGCGTGCGGTTGTCGCGAGTAATCAGAAAGGCACTGTCGCTTAGCAGCTCGGCAAGTGAGCTCCCGAGCTAGCGGTTCCGCGAGAACAAAGGGTCAGCTGTCGCTTGTACGGTCAAGCGGGAGCCGTATAGCTCGCTAGGCGCGCGCACCTGGATTTCGTCCGA
The DNA here is from genome assembly GCA_917862395.2 of Heliconius sara. Lineage (NCBI taxonomy): Eukaryota > Metazoa > Arthropoda > Insecta > Lepidoptera > Nymphalidae > Heliconius > Heliconius sara. The sequence continues at coordinate 73,515 of CAKJTV020000108.1, read as the reverse complement.
TATATAAAATTAATAAATTAATAAAGAAAAATTAATAAACCGTGTGGAGAACGATCGCCACAAAAGTAATCGACCGCAAGGTTAGGATTATAGTAAACACCAAGAAGAATCTTTGTGTGAGTAAAACAGACTTTAATAAAAAGGTGTTCTGGTCCAGTACTAGGATAACTTTTGGAAAAATCTACTAAGCTATAAGGAATGTGTGAGCGTAGATAAATGGCAACGCCACCTCCCACTCGGCCTATACGGTCGTTACAGGTTAAATTTTTTTTTTTTTTTTTTTTTTTGAGATGAATTTGCAATCAGTTCATTACTTTTAGCAAATGCGTTTTATGTTCATGACTTTGAAAGGCGTGACTCCAATAAGCCATCTACCTTATACGGTTTTTCTTTTTAGTATTAGTTTTTACTTCTTTATTTATTTATTTATTTTTTTTTTTTAATTTAATTTAATTTTTTTTTTTTTTTTTTTTTTTTTTTTTTTTTTTAAAGAATATCACTTCTTTTCAATCTTTTGGCATAACTTCGCGTTACAAGGGCAGATGCAAGATCATTGGGATGCCTTTCCAGTCGCTGTCGATATTTACTATTGTATTTTATTACTTCATCCGCAACAGTGTCTATCTTGAGGTTTTCATGGATTTCCTTGTTGGTAACAAACCACGGTACTTGGCTGATTGTTCGCAGTATGGAGTTTTGTACTCTCTGGATTATCGTGATATTGGATTTGCAAGCACTTCCCCAGAGTTGGATTCCATAGAGCCAAACAGGTTTCAGTATAACATTGTATATAAGGAGCTTATTGTCGAGGCTCAATTTGCTGTTACGCCCTAGTATCCAATGAAGGTTTTTGTAGTGGATATTAAGTTCACACCTCTTTTTTTCGATGTGATTCCTCCATGTGAGGCGACGGTCAAGATGGAGACCTAAGTACCTGACGCCGTCGTGATGTGAAAGTGTGGTATTTTCCAATTTCACTGGTGGACAGTTTCCTTTTTTTAGAGTGAAAGTGACCTGAACTGATTTGCTTGCACTTGCTTTTATCTTCCAGCTATCCAGCCATGTTGTTATTTTGTCCAGGCTTCCCTGTAGAATCTCAGATGCAATAACTGGGTTTTCGTGACTTACAAGTACGGCAGTATCATCAGCAAATGTTGCCGTTGTGACTCCTTCAGCTTGCGGTAGGTCTGAGGTATACAGTATGTACAGTAGCGGTCCCAAAACTGACCCCTGGGGTACGCCAGCTTTTATTTTAAAAAATGATGATTTTGCATCAGCTTCTTTCACCTGGAACATCCTGTCTTCAAGGTAAGATTTTAGTAGAATATAGTACTGATGGGGTAAGGTACTCTTTAGTTTAAACAGAAGACCCCTATGCCAAACCTTATCAAAGGCCTGATGGACATCGAGGAACACAGAGGAGCAGTATTGTTTTTCCTCGAGGCTTTTTCGGATTTTATCACATACTCTGTGCACTTGTTCAGTGGTGGAGTGCTCTAGCCTGAAGCCAAATTGATGGTCGGGTATCACCTTTTCATTGCTAAGGATGGGCAGTATTCTATGCATCAGCAACTTTTCCAGAACCTTTGAGAGAATGGGGAGCAGACTTATGGGCCGATAAGATGATACCTCGTAGGGATCTTTACCAGTCTTATAAATCATAATGATTTGTGAGAACTTCCAGGCCAATGGAAAATACTGGACCCGCAGCACAGCATTAAATAGAGATGTCAGAAATACAACAGCTTTTCGAGGTAACTGTTTCAGTATTTCCTTTGTGATAAGGTCATATCCAGGAGCTTTCTTGTCTTTAAGTTTGGTAATTACTCTCCATACCTCAGGCACTGTAAAGGAACGAGGTGGTAGCGCCATTTGGAAGTCTTGCAGAAGCACTTCGTCTATATATGGTTCATTTTCAGCGCTTCCCCCTAGATTTGGAGAAAATACTTGATCCAGGTGTTTAGCATAAGCATCCACTTTTTCCTGGGAGGTACGTACCCATCCCGACTCAGTTTTTAGCGGGAATTTGGTACTTTGCGCCTTGCTATAGTTTTTCGTGAATTTCCATAGGGAGTATTTGTTTGACGCAGTGGGTGATAATGACTCCAGCTGAAGTTCTAGCGTATCATCGTGCCACCTCTGCAACATCTCCTTTAAGTCTAAAGCCGCTGTGGTGAACAAGGTCTTGTCTGCCTCCACTCCACTCTGATGCCAAATCCTCCTTAACCTACGTTTATTTAGTAACGCATGTTTAATGGCCAGCGGGTAGTTTAAATGCCTTTTGTCCGGTATAGGTTCAGGAGTATTGATCCAACAAGCTGTTTGGATAAGTTCTGTTATATACCTAGTTGCATCTTCTATGTCATCTGGAGTTTTTAAGGGCATGTTTAGCTGGATGTTGTCCTCTATATAATCCCTGAAAGATTCCCAGTCAGTTCTTCCGCTGGTTAACTTTTCGTTTTCTTCAAGTTCTATAAGAAATGAACTCATTGTTAGAAGAACAGGAGTGTGGTCAGATGAACTATCATAGCATGACTCCGGTTTCAGGTAGTGTTTGGACAGACCTTTTGCAATGAAGAAGTCAAGGAGGTCTGGTTTTCTTTTGGGGTCGGTTGGCCAGTATGTGGGCTCACCAGCAGATAATACTAGTAAGTTATTATTGTCTGTACTTAATTTAAGTTGTCGTCCTTTAGTCGTAGTAAGTCTGGAGCCCCAGTGTATATGTTTTGCGTTCCAGTCCCCACCTGCCACAAAACGATTTCCAAGACGTTTGAAGTAGTTTGTCCACATGTCCTCTTTTATGTTGTGTCTCGGAGGACAATATGCTGCTGAGAAGTTAATGTGACCTTTGCCATCCTCCACTGAGATAGTTGCGGCTTGTATATGGGCTGTCTTGTATTCTGGGAACAAATGATGTTTTACATTCTTTTTTACAATGACTGCTGCTCCACCATGCGCTAGATTATCTGCATCAGGATGATTAGCCATATAGCATTCGCAGTCTTTAAATTTTAAGTTTGTATTACTTTTGGCATGTGTTTCGGATACTAGAAGTATATCAATTTTATGTTCCGCCATTAGTAATTCAACTTCTAGTTTGTGAGCTGTTAGTCCATTAACGTTCCAGGTAGCTATTCTGTAGGTATTCATTTTGTAAGCCGGTCGACGAGCCTGACTATGAGTTCCATGAGGGTACTCATTTGTTGTAGGATTTGCTCAAACTTATCGTTTTGTCTTCTGAGAATGTCTTCGATATTAGAATTCACGTTATGTTGTTGTGTGTGTTCATATGTACTATCTGTTTGCGTCTTATTTATTTTACAGATATCTGCGTACGACTCTGTTGTAGATTTAATTATTCTGGTGGTATCAGTATTTTTAGGAGGAACTTCATCAGTTTTAGGTTTTTCAGTTCTGAACTGCTCTTTCAATGGTGGTTTCTGATGTCTAAGCCTTTTATTAAGAATTTCTCTGTAAACATCGCAACCCTTATAGTTTGCAGGATGGGGACCATTACAGAGGGCGCATGTCGCAGGTGTGTTTCGGTCCTTTTTGGTGCACTGAGAAGTCTTGTGTGACTGTCCACACTTTACACATCTGTAAGGACGCATACAATAATTCTTTGAGTGACCATATTGTTGACAGCGCTGGCATTGTACAACTGTTGTTTTCTTCCTGGGGTCTTCTATCACAACAGCTTGGTGATAAATGTATTTCAGTTCCTTAATTGCCTTATTTCTAGGTCCAGGTAAAAGATTGACAAAAAATGTAGAAGTAGGCTTTTTGTCAGGACCAAATTTGACATTGATTATTTCACCAGAAACTATGTTACCTGTGTTTTTTTCTATGTCAGATTTTATTTCTTCAAGTGGCGTCGAGTGATGGAGATTTCGTATGACCACTCTGTAGCACCTTTGATCTTTTCGGTTGAATGTGTGTCCTATTAAACCATTCTCTCTTATTGTTGACAATATTTCCTTATAGATGTTAATTTCAGTGCAGTGTATTCTCAGCTGATTTTTATTCACGATCTTGTAAGTGTATTCTTCTCCTTTAGCTACGGCACCAAGCAATTCACTCAGTTTGTTGATATCGTCAACACCATATAGGATGATTGGTGGTGGTTTAGATGGCCGTTTCTCTTTTGGTTCTGCACTCTCCACTTGGTCTACGGGTAGTGTGTTGAATCTATTGCTTGTATAAAGCTTATCAGGAGAAGGTGTTGGAGAAGATTTTTTTCGTTTCTTATTACGATTGACAGGTACTCTTTGCCATGCTGGCGGTTGAGTTACAGGCTGTAAGGGTGTTGCATTGGTTTCAAGTGTACTATGGTTGAGGGTGAGATCTGTGTCTAGGTGACTACCTAATGAGTGACTTCTAGGTCTTGTGAACAGGGACGGGTGGAAAGCCTGTTGCACCATCTTCCGCTTTCCAGTAGTATTTTCTTTCACAGGAGCCTGGTCACCTACTCCAGTGAAGACTTCGGTAGCAGATTTCACACTCTCCGGCCCGGGTACCAGAGAGCGCCGGGGGTTAGCCGGGTCGCATGACATCACATTATCATTAGCATTCGACATTTTCATGGTTAAAAAGGCGGGAAAATACTCATGACGCTTACCCAGGGTGTCAGAGCCACTCTTTTAGAGGGGATTTAGTCCCTCATGGTTTGTGGAAACCAGGGTCAGGTTAAGTACCGCCGCCTGTGACTCGGCGTATTGCTCGTTTGGCACCACCCAGGGGATACGTGTAGGGTGTTCCTAGGAAAAGGTGGAGAATCCTACGGACGCGAGCAACTTTCGTCCCCCAAACAAACAGGTTAAATGAAACCCAGGTAGTAAATAAGAAGTCGAAGGCAGGCATGGTTTTAGCCATGTCTCTGACACTAAAATAGCATGGACATTATTATTATTGAAAGAAGCTAAGAAATCTGGGAAGTGTGCAGGAATACTTTGCGCGTTCAAATGAATAATATTAAAATTTTTCAGTACATCTGAGAAGTTTGAATCTAATGTTTCACTTAACGTGGGGAGGCCTAGAAAGCTGTCATTGCTTTTCAATCCATCAGGAGATGCCGAAAAGGAAAGGAAAGAATTATTAGAAGTATTAATGTTGATTGCCATTATAAGTATAAAATAAAAATATACAAATAATAAATAAGTTAAAAAATATATATACAAAATGCTAATAAATAACAAAAATATAACAAAAATATAAATAAAATTTAAAAAAGATAAATAATAATAATAATAATAATAATAACCCCCCACGGGAATTGACCTTGTCGTGGTGGTGGGGCTTACGGGGAGGAGGTACAATGTTTTAAGAACATAATATCTGATCTTTTAGTCATATGTGCATGCTACTAAAACGCCAATTACATCTAGGCACACCCTCCCTTAACTAACAATTCCCAACCCTTTTATTTTAATGGAGTTACAATGGACAAAAAAGTATACAATTTGCGGCCGCTGCCCGGGGGTCGCCGGGGCGCATCTGGAGCCGATGCTGGATGCTCCAGCATGCGATCCATCGGCGGTATGGAGTTGAGCAGGCGGGCTCCTACCGATAAAGATGCTACAGCCGAAATCATCAATCATCTTGCGTTATCACCAAGTAGTTCTTCTTCATCTTCATATTCATCATCGTATTCATCACCATCGAAAGCATCATCCACAACACTTTCATCCAAATCATATCAAGCAATAGATGTTGTCCAAGGGGCAAAACCCAAAAATCTTGGACCCACTATTGCTAAAAATAGTGCGAGACAAAAATGGACAACTGAAATGAATATGTTCATATGGCGCACTTACCTCATTACAAGTAAATTAGAGACCATTCCACGAGGCTACTTAAACTCATTATATCAATCTTTTAAACAAAAATATCCAGAAATACAAGTTACAAAACAGAGAATTAGTGATCAGCGGAGAGCAATAGTTAAGAATAAATTACTTTCTGAAGACATTTTATCTAATATAAAAAAAGAAGTTTCTATAATGTTAAAAAATAACACAAATTCAACCCAAACATTAGGCTTTGAACATCCGAAACAGCCTGCAGATAGAATGAGTTGGTCAAATGATATTAATGAAGCTATAATACGCATTTACTTCCTAATAACTGATTTAGAAATGAATAAAACAGCATACCGTAAAAAATTGCACAATTCCTTTGTTGAGTCATATCCTAATCTTGCCCATATATCAGAACAAAGACTAGCGGATCAACGCAGAGTAATTTTTAACAACAAAATGGTAAATGAAAATAGAATACAAGAAATTAAAAAAGAAGTAGAAATCGAAATTCAAAATAAGTTACAAAATAAGTCAATTAGCAATATATTGTCCCCACATCATTCAAATAATATATTAAATATCTCACAAGATAATATAAATGTTGATACTCCAGCGTGCACTGAACATATAGAACAAAAAGAAGATAATAATCAGCCTCATCCTTATAAGTTAAACTATGGAGAAATTGAACAACAATTTTGTATTATATTGGAAAAGTTTAAAAATACTGAACCGGTTTTAAGGCCTCACCTTCCGAGACAAAAATCGTCAAGAAAGTTAGCTGCAATAGTCAATTATTTAAATAAAAATATAATCCCTAAATTTCTATCATTAGAACAAGATTTTGTAACTCTCCAAACAATAATATATGTAGCAGCTTATACTACAATTATCAGCAATGGTGCAAAAATTAGAACAAATGAAAGTAATGAACCAAGACATATTTACAATCCAACCTGGCAGAGAAGATTAGAAAATAAAATAGACAAATATAGACGTGAAATAGGAAGATTAACACAGTATATTAATGGAAATAGAAGTAAAAAAATAATTACACATATGCATAAAATTAAAAGTAAATATCAGGTACACGCTCAACATGAAGATTTAAACATAGATATTAATCATTTCTTAGATACTCTTAAACAAAAACTGAATACAGCATCTAGCAGACTAAAAAGATATTTAAATTGTACTAATAGGAAAAAACAAAATTCACTATTCATTAATAATGAAAAAGGATTTTACCGAAATCTTAGTCAATTATCAAATGTAGACAATAGAAATACACCATCAGCAGATAATCTACAAAAATTTTGGGCAGATATATGGGAAAAACCAATGGCACATAACCTAGATTCTGACTGGATTCAAAATGTTGAGAATACAACAACAGATATCCCTGACATGGAATTCAAACACATATCAATGGAAACGTTAACACAAGTCATTAAGCGATTACATAGTTGGAAGTCCCCTAGAACTGACAACATTCATAATTTCTGGTATAAAAAATTCACATGCACCCACACACACATACATAAACACCTTAATTCATTTATACAATTTCCAGAGACTTTGCCAATATACATCGCACAAGGAGTTACCTATATGTTACCTAAATCCAATGACACGCAAAATCCATCTAGTTACAGACCGATTACTTGCCTTCAGACTATCTACAAAATTTTTACAGCATGTTTAAGTGAATCTATTTACAAACATTTAGATAAACACAACATACTTGCAGAACAACAACAACAAGCAGGGATGCAGAAGGAACAGTCAAGGTTGTAAGGAGCAGTTGATAATAGATTCTGTTGTTCTAGATAATGCATTTAAGAAAAAGCACAACATTTATAGCATGTTTATAGATTACCGTAAAGCATTTGATTCTGTACCTCACAGCTGGTTGTTATACATTTTACAATTATATAAAATTCACCCCAAAATCATAAAATTCTTGAAATCTATTATGGAACATTGGACGACTGTTTTAAAACTAAAAAATTCAACTTCTTCAACTACAACTGAACCCATACGTATATTACGTGGAATCTTTCAAGGGGATGCTCTCAGTCCTTTATGGTTTTGTTTGGCTTTAAATCCACTGTCAAGCTTACTAAACATGTCTAAAATAGGATATCAGTTAAAAACTGCTGATAGTGAATATATTTTATCACATTTGCTTTATATGGATGATATCAAATTATTTTCTAACAATAAAACCAACCTTTTTTACTTGGCAGATGTAGTTCAGAAATTTTCAAATGATATAAGTATGCAATTTGGAGTAGAGAAATGTAAAATATTATCGATAAATAAAGGCAAAATAGAAAGTAACAGTTACACATTAATAAATAATGAAAAAATAGAGTCGATGAATGAAGGAGATATTTATAAATATTTAGGTTTTAAGCAGTCTAGAAGGATAAAGCAAACGGAAACTAAATTAGAGTTAATGCAGAAATTTAGACAAAGGTTAAATCTCATCTTGAAGTCCCATCTTTATTCCAGAAATATGACAAAGGCTATCAATACATTTACCATACCAATTCTTACCTATTCTTTTGGAATAATAAAGTGGTCCCAGACAGATTTAAAAAAACTACAAAGGATAATTAATACATGTATGACGAAACACAGAAAACATCACCCAAAATCATCAATAGAAAGACTTACAATTCCGCGCCGCGAAGGTGGGCGGGGAATAATAGACATCCAAAGTTTACATAACAAGCAAATCACTAGTTTAAGAAAATATTTCGTACATAAATCACAAAGTTCCTCTCTCCATAGACAAGTAACGAAAATTGACAATCATCCTACACCGCTAAATATGCAGGATATAAGAACACAAAATAATGATACACTAACACAACTACAACAAAAAATATCACGGTGGCAAGAAAAGTCTCTTCATGGGAGACACCAAAATGATCTGAACCAGACTTATGTCGATAAGAAAGCATCGAACGACTGGCTCAGACGAGGTGTGTTGTTCCCAGAAACAGAGGCTTTTATGCTTGCTATACAGGATCAAGTCATTGCCACCCGAAATTATAGAAAATATATCACAAAGGAAATAACAGAAGGTTCTGATTTATGTAGACATTGCAATACCTCGCCTGAGACTATTCAGCACATAACAGGCGCATGCAAAACATTAGTACAAACCGACTACAAACACAGGCATGATCAAGTAGCATCTATCATCCATCAACATTTAGCACATTCTTATAAATTTGTAAACCAAAAGTTACCCTATTATAAATATAAGCCAAATACCTTTCACGAAAATAGGCATTATAAACTGTATTGGGATCGAACTATTCTTACCGACAAAACAGTATATTGCAATAGACCAGATATTACGTTTTACAATAAAACCTCAAATACTGTATACATTATTGACATAGCCGTACCCAATTCTCACAATATTCAGTCTACTATCGCCGAAAAAATCACTAAATACCAAGAATTGGCTTTAGCAATAAAAACTCAATGGAAAGCAGAAACCATCCATATAGTGCCAATAGTCATCTCTACCACAGGATTAGTACCAAAAACTTTACATAATAGTTTAGAACTCTTAAATATTCCACAAGCGATTATCCACACTATGCAGAAAGCAATCATTCTTAACACTTGTCATATAACTCGTAAATTTTTATCAACATCATCTGTACACTCGATTGCCTCTATACTTGGTTAAGGCCCGTATATATGGCAATAAAACACCTCTTTTTAGGAAGAGAGATTTCTAAAAGAAAAATAAAATAATAATAATAATAATAATAAAAATAATAATAATAATAATAATAATAATAATAATAATAAAGTTACGTTGGTTGCAGTTAGAGGTTTAGCAAAATACGATTTTTAAATATATTTAATTTATTTAGTTTAAATTATACATTAAAAAATTAATTCTAACTTATAAAGTACTATCCTCAATGTTAGAGGAAAACAACGCGAATGGGAAAAATTCCTTTCCCACCGTCGTCCACCCGATCTCCTTATTCATCATTTTTGTTGCGATCGGCCGTCTATCAGACGGACGCTCGTTTTTACGTAAAATAATTGTTCCACCTGTTACACCGTTCATAACTGTGTAACATCTCCCTCCGCAGAACAGCAACTATTCTTGAGAGGGAAAAGTTGCTGAGATTTTGTTGATATCAACTATAACTTCATGGGGGTTAATTCCATCTTTACTTATAATATGACCTAAGTAAGCGGTTTCCATTTTTAAAAATTCTGATTTGTCCAGTTGTATTTTAAAATTGGAATCGCGCAATTTTTGAAAAACTTTGCCTAAATTGATAATGTGTTCCTGAAGGGATGTACTAAAGACTATAATGTCATCGAGATAAACTAGACAAACAGTGTTTTGTAGTTCCCTTAAAACATTATCCATTACCCTTTGAAAAGTAGATGGACTGTTTTTTAATCCCATAGGCATTCTAAGAAACTCAAAATGCCCATTTTCCACGTTAAATGCTGTTTTTTTTATATCTGAGGGATTCATTTCTACTTGATAGAAGCCACTAGCCAGGTCTAAAGTTGTGAAGTATTGGCATTTACCCAATTTACCTAAAACATCTGCAATATTTGGAATGGGATATTTATCGTCGATAGTTTTTTTCATTGAGCTTTCGAAAATCTACTACGATTCGCCACTTGGTCTTTCCTGACGCATCAGCTTTTTTGGGAACAATCCAGATGGGAGAGCTCCATGCAGAATTAGAAGGCCTAATGATACCTTGCTCTAACATTTTTGATATCTGATCTTGTACCTCCTCTCTATGAATATATGGATATCTGTAACTTTTTGTATAAACCGGTTGCTCATCAGTAGTTGTAATGGTATGTTTTATTTTATTCGTAAAGGTAAGGGGTTCTCCGTCAATGTAAAATATATCGGCATATTGTGTACATAATGACTTTAAATTTGCACGTTCTTCAGCATTTAAATGGTCAGTACGCAAACGCGACAGCACGTCCTTGACGCGATCAGATGATTGTTCTGTACGCATACACTGAACGTTGAGCAATTCGGCAGTAACCGGTCGGTCCATAGAAAAAACTAAGTCATGACGTGAATGGTGGAATCAAGATTATCTAATTGTTTTATATCTTCTTTTTCATGAACCTCTGAGCATCGAGGTGGTTCATGATAAGTCGTATTGGTCAGCAAAGTGAGGATAACCAGAATAATATTCGTCTTGGAAATATTCATTTGGTTCGTAAAAATCGTTATAATTTATTTCCCTACTTTTAAAATAATTGGTTGGTGGCGGATTGCCCATTTTAGACCAATCCCAAGGTTGACGGTCAGGTGTCGGCTTAGATACATAATGGCTCACACCGCTCATTGGCTGTGGGGAATTATTGCTTTTTTGAGTGAAATTGTTACTGTGGGATCTATAATAAGGTGGCGGGGCACTAAATATCTGTTGCGTTCTAGTAGGGCCACGTAATTCAGGTCTCTGCATTCTCCACAATGGTACTGGCTGTTGCTGAGCAAAGATTTGTTGAGATGGCCCCGGGGTATTATTAGAATTTAGTCTATTATAAAAAGGTCGTGAAACTGGCATCGATAATGGCCGTGGCATATGGCCATAGTGGAATTTGGGAAACTCACTTACCTGATGGTGAGTCTGCGATCGCCTACCGGGAACATTTTCGTTTCGCTGCTGTAAATATAACGTGTTCATCTCTTCATGAACAAATTCTAATGCTTTTTCAATTGTGTCAGGTTGCATGCAACGTATTCTAGAGCCTATTGGATCTCGAAGTCCACGCAAAAACGATTTTAAAGTTAATTTTTTATATAGAGATCTCTTAGATTCTATAGTGCTTTCAATAGTTTCATGCAAAGTGACGTACGTCATGATCGTACTAAATAAATTTTGACATTTTTCATAGAATTCTTGGGGAGAATTCGAACCTTGTGTTAATAGGGCTAAATCGTTATAAAGAGAGGTCTCATCACGGTGATCCGCAAAATTATTAATTAATGAGCTACGAATACCAGCCCAACTTTCAGGTATCCCGTTTGAATTGATCATGCGGGCGGCGGGTCCGGATACTTTATTTAAAATTCCATTAATTAACGCTAAATTTTTCAATTGTTCACCCGGCTGATCAGATATAAATTGATTAACTAATGCATCGCAAATTCTTATAAATCGTGTTAAAATATTCGGATTTCCGTCGAATTCGGGAATCAAACGGAGAGCTTTATATATATCTTCTAAATCTGCCATATTGCCTAAGTTGCTGATATCTATGTTATCACTATGATTAATATTTCTATTAGAATCTAAAATTTTTTGTCTTGTAGTAACTAACCTAGAGGTCTGAGAATGCCGTGGATAGAAAATTTTGGATAATTATTAGGACTAACTTAGGAATAAAAGGAAAGCAACTCCAGAAAAATTCTAAAGTACTTTAAAAAAATCGTACCTCTTTTGTATCTATGTCTTGATACGCCTCCACCACTGCACCACGATGTAGTTTCGAGATAGCCGATGTCCTTGATCAATTCAGTGACTTCTTTCGGCTATCCTACCGACTGCGCCAGTTACGTTGGTTGCAGTTAGAGGTTTAGCAAAATACGATTTTTAAATATATTTAATTTATTTAGTTTAAATTATACATTAAAAAATTAATTCTAACTTATAAAGTACTATCCTCAATGTTAGAGGAAAACAACGCGAATGGGAAAAATTCCTTTCCCACCGTCGTCCACCCGATCTCCTTATTCATCATTTTTGTTGCGATCGGCCGTCTATCAGACGGACGCTCGTTTTTACGTAAAATAATTGTTCCACCTGTTACACCGTTCATAACTATGTAACAATAATAATAATAATAATAATAATAATAATAATAATAATAATAATAATAAGCCCCTCATAGTCTAACTCCACGTCCGGCTGTAAGATCTATGCCACGTGAGGGGTGGAACATCGAAGTCTGTATATCAGACGGTGACTTAATCGATGGCCAACGGAGCACTAGCAACCTTCTTAACCATGAAGAGACAATTTAAGAATTTACGTATAGGGTCGCTACCCGGGGGTGATCGCCGGGGCATGTCTGGAGCTGGCGCTGGACATGACAGCATGCGAACCGCCAGTGGCTCTCCGTTGAACAGGCGGGCGGGAGTCGGGGAAACCGAAAATGTCACAGCCGATTCTGAGGGGAATGGGGTAGGAACGAATGAGACTTTGCCGAGAAGGGAATCTCCTGTCGAACCCTCAGCCGGTCCATTCGTGGGGACCACGATAAGTTCAACAACTTCAGGAAAACAGAAGTGGTCACAAGCTGAATTAGAGGAGTTGATGTACTGTTATTTTAAGGCAAGGAATGAAGGTGGGGGATACATTAAAAAACTTGAAAGTATCTATAAAGAAAGGAATCCAACAAACTCAAAAATTTACATGAACGGAAGTCTTTTATCGAATCAAGCGCGCAGAATCATAAAACAAAATGTTCTATCAAAAAATACACTCGATACAATACAAAAAACAATAGAAAATGAATCACAACAAGCATCCACCTCAGTCACGCCAATCATACATAACACTCGTTCAAGAACAACATCCACATCATCATCATCATCCATAAATCAACCAGCGCAAATCAATAGTCGTAAAGAAAGTCAAGGTTCAATAAACGTGGATAAATCTCAGTGTGATAGAAGGAGTAAGTGGACAGAACCAGAGAAAGAGGAGCTAATTTTTTGTTATTATATGGCAAAATATGAAGGAACGGAATACATAAGAAAATTGGAAAGGCTATTTAAGCAACGGAACCCTGACAATCCAAAAATACACAAATTCAATGGGAATACATTGTCTAACCAAGCTCGTAGAATTTTGAAACAGAACCTTATATCACAAGAACAACTGAATCGAATAAAAGAATCTGCTGAAATAGAGATGCAGCTAATACAACACCAAAACACCCTTACACCCACTAACACTCAGACACATACACCCACAATCTTAAATAATATAATAGAGGAAATAATAGAAGAACCGACAACACTTAATAATGAGACTAGGGAAATATGTAATACACCAGAAGGGCAAGTTCCTCAAACAGATGATTATTCTGAAAATCCGCTTGTTTGTCAGTTTCTTAACATTTTAGCTGAAACAAAAGAAATAGCTGTTGAAGACCGCGAGTACCTGCCGAAAGCCAAAATTAATAAACAATATTTAGAAAATTTAGCAATTATAAATAACTTTATGCCAAACCTTTTGCCAAGCGCTTGCTCTCTCCGAGATACTAACGATATAATTTATTCGGCTGCAAAAACTTTAATATTAAATAATAATCAAACACCTTACACACCTAGTAATGTACTAAAACCTCATACAGACCCACCTTGGAAAAAAAGAATAAAAGTAAAAATAGAACGTTTGAGGAAAGAGCTGGGGCAAATGATAGAAATTTCCAGAGGAGTCAATTCAAGAAAAATGATAAAAATTAAAGACAAACTGCACTCCAAATATAATATACAAAACGACATAGACCATAAAAATAGAGAAGAAATGTTAAAACAAAGAATAAAAGCATTAGCAGGGAGAATAAAACGATATGAGGAAATAAATAGTAGGAAACAACAGAATAAAATGTTTACAGAAGACGAACATAGACTATATAGAAGTTTAAGCAATAAGCAAGAAAATGTTCATATTAAATTACCGAGCAAGGATAGTACTGAGGAATTTTGGAAAAACATTTTGTCACAACCAGTTTCGTACAATCATAACGCAAAGTGGATATCTGATATTGAGCAGCACAATAACACAACTATAAATACTAATTTATTTGAAGAAATAACTACTGAACAGATTAAACAAGCCGCAGGTAAAATGTTGAATTGGAAGGCGCCGGGGCAAGATAAAATTCAAAACTATTACCTTAAATATTTTTCCAAAATCCACGAACATCTAGCAATTTTATTTACAAATATTTTGAAGGGTGAGGAACCTTTAGAAGACTGGCTGACTACTGGTAAGGTTATTTTAATACCAAAGAATCTGGATACCGAAGAACCTAAAAACTGGCGCCCAATTGCATGTTTGCCGAGTATGTACAAACTTCTAACCTCGATACTGGCTGACCAATTATATAACCATTGTGCGGCAAATAATATCATGGCTCCAGAGCAGAGGGGTTGTCGTCGTGGGGCACGTGGATGTAAAGATCACTTAATGGTGAACAAGGCCATATTAGAAGATGCCCACAAGAGTCAAAAAAATTTAAGCATGGGCTGGATAGACTATCAAAAAGCGTTTGATAGTATTTCTCACGAATGGCTGTTGCAAGTACTGGATATCTACAAATGTCCACCAGTTATCAAATCCTTTCTCGAAAGAGCTATGCCAAATTGGAAAGTTGTGATGACTGCAAAGGGCTCTTCAAACTCATTTACTACTGAACCGATTATGGTAAGACGGGGCATTTTTCAGGGGGACTCGTTGTCTCCAATGCTATTTTGTTTGGCTCTCAATCCGATATCAACCATTCTAGGGAAATATAATAGGAAGGGATACCATTTGAAAGACAGCGTATGGATTAATCACCTCATATATATGGATGATCTTAAAGTGTATGCAAATAACAAAACTAACTTGAAAATTTTATTGAATAGTGTAGAAATTTTTACTGCCGACATAGGAATGTCATTTGGATTTGATAAATGCAATATCCTTCATATAACTGCTGGACACAGGAACTACACCGATGGCGATGAACATGTACTACTGAATGGATATAGTTTTAAACAATTAAAAATAGATCAAACATACAAATACTTAGGTATAAACGAATCTGGAAAAATAAACCACAGCATTATCAGAGATCAATTAACAAAAGAGTACTTTAGGAGAGTTAAAAACATTACAAATTCTTATTTAAACGCAAGAAATTTGTTAAAGGGGATTAATACGTACGCTGTTCCAGTCTTAATGTATTCATTTGGAGTGATTAATTATAAAAATAGTGATTTAAAACGAATAGATGTAAAAACACGAAAATTATTAGCAATAAAAAAGGTCCATCAGCGAAAAGCCGATATAGAGAGGCTCTATTTACCCATAACGAGTGGCGGTAGAGGTTTAATTAACATAGAAAATTTATATAAAGCTTATATTTTGAAGTACAAATTATATTTAGAACAGAAAAGTGATTATTTAATAAAAGCAATAGTACAGCATGACCAGAAGAGAGAAAAATATTCAATATACAAGGACTCACTAGAAATAGAAACAGAATTAAGATTAACGTCAGGTAATACTCACACTCAATCAGAAATTAAAAATAGCATAATAAAGAAACAAAACGTAGCTTGGAGAAATAAGAGTTTGCATGGACAATTCCCTAAAAAAGTTCTCGACCTTGCTCACATTGACAAAGAACTCACGTTTAAATGGCTAAAGAACCAATCTATATCACCTGCACTGGAATCGTCCATATTTGCTATACAAGATCAGGCAGTTATAACACGCCAACACGAGCGAGATATACTGAAGCGGAGTGTTGATGGCAAATGCCGTTTGTGTGTAAGTAAGGACGAAACGGTTCAACATCTTCTTGCTGGTTGCGAAAAACTGGCTGGAACATATTTTGTAAAGCGACATAATAACTTAGTTCAGTATGTATTCTGGTGCTTGGCTAGGAAAAGCAAAATTGAAGTAAACAAATTGTGGTGGAAGGAGGAATTAAAACAACCAACTGTAAGAGAAAATAGCATTGCAAAGCTAATGTGGGAAATACCAGTACAAACAGATGTTACAATAGTACACAATAGACCTGATCTGATATACATAGATAAAGCGAACAACCATACTTACCTTATTGACATCTCAGTACCGTCTGACTATAATATTGGAGCTAAGGAACTTGAAAAAATTAGCAAATATCATCCGCTTAAAATTGAACTCTCCAGATTATGGAACACCACAGTCACAACGATTCCGATAGTTGTAGGAGCCACAGGAGTAGTGACGAAAAGCCTTCAGCGGTACTGCGATAAATTAGATGCCCGCATAAATATTCAAATCCTTCAGAAACAGGCAGCATTATTCTCCTCCACCATAATTAGTAAAGTCCTTGGAGATACCGTTTTCGTAACGCAACCGTCACAAACACAACAATCATCAATAGCGAACACGTAATCAACATCCACACGCACTTATATTCACATAATTCTGAAATTGAACCCACAACCTACACCAATTTAACAGTATTTTATTTAAACATATATATATATATATGTATATATATATGTATGTGTGTGTGTGTGTGTATGTGTGTATGTTTGTATGTATGTATATATATATATATATATATATATGTGTGTATGTATGTATGTATGTATGTATGTGTGTATATATGTATATATATATATATATTAAATTTATTTATTTAATAACTTAACAGGGGGTTTAGGGGTATTAACAAGAATGTAGTAAATGTCTTTTTTTCCGAGGGTCTCGGGACGGGACATTTATTAAAACCGACTTGATCGTGAAAAAGTTGAGGAATAATACAATAATAATAATAATAATAATAATAATAATAATAATAATAATAATAATAATAATAATAATAATAATAATAATAATAATAATAATAATAATAATAATAATAATAATAATAATAATAATAATAATAATAATAATAATAATAATATGCTGGCTTGCCTTTATTGGCTGGCAGTGTGGAGCGCAAGAGCTATATGCTCGAAAGGGTGGAAGTGCTCAATCTGCGTAATAGCGGGGAAACCCGCTCACGAGCTCCTCGTGATGGTGAAACCGGTGCACACCTCTCTACACCCTTAGCCGACCACGCCGATGTTGCGCCCAAGGCACTACGCCGCTTTGTGGGGGCCCATCTAGTGGGAGACGAGTCACCGTCCGCCAACCATTCAATTTGAGACTATTGTAAAGGCGGACGTCCGTTAGTCTCACTCAATAGCCCAGTAGCCAGTCCATCCAAATTCCATTCCATAGTTCTAGTTTAGATTTCCACATTTTCCATAGTTCCTACGCATTAACCGGCGACCATCTCTGGGTCATCTTACATGTGGTTACGCAGAGATGGATCCCGGCTGATGCGTGACAGTAAAACATTTGTATATTCTCTAAGGGGCCTCTACGTGTTGGACCTGTGTCCCCACGCAAGCCTTCCAAAGGACCGGGTTCTTTTGAACCCGTGAATTATGAAAGAGAAACATAATAATACAAATATAAAAAAAAATATAACGGTAACATGTTAACTTCTACATTTGCTAAACCACCCGCTAGGCACCCAAGTAAGCCACACTTCAAAAAAAAAACCAAGATAGAAAACAAAAACTGAAAACTCAAAACAAAATATGTAAAATTAAATAAAAAAACAATACACAATCATTTCAATGATACCATGAACAAAATGAACTATCATTAATAAAAACAATATATAAAAATATACATAAAATAAATCTTTACAAAAATAAAAAATAGAACAAATACAAATAAAAACAAATGATAGGATACAGAAAATAAATATAGAAACAATAGCCTATTATACACTGTCAAATAATAATAATACTTTTTAAGCGTTACATGTCACTTTACAATCTTAAACAATGACAGATTTTAAAGTAAACAAAATGCTTATTGTAGGAATAAAAGAAATAAATATAAAGTGTAAAAGTTAAAAAAAAAAACAGAAAAAGATAGAAAGGAAAAGAAAACAGAGACATATGTAACTTATAATAATAAAAAAAGCGATTATTTTTAACGCAAAAAAAAGAATTAAAAAAAATATAACACTTTGATAAAAAATTGAGTAAACAGCTACTTCTTCACCACTCGTTTACTTACATCTTTGGACTGAAATTTTATTATTGGAGCATATTGGAGCTGAAGCAGTGTCTAGCACGACTGGAGGAGGTGACCTTGAAGGAGCGATGGGTATATTTTGTTCAGAAGTTCAGAAATGCACTCAACACGATAACGCAATCCATTGGAGGCAATTACGTTGATGGAACGATCCCGCGTCCAGCACTTCCCCACTCCAAAACGTTGTCTTGCAAGCATGAATACGTCATGGCGATTTTTCGTCAGGAATTCAGAAACAATGATACCTGAACCTTTCAGTTTAGTTTTTGAAAGCCAAACACTATGGCGCACATGTGCACTAGAAAATTTAACCACTATTGGTCTGGGTTTATTTCCAAGCGAACGACCCAACCGATACGCTGTTTTAATGTTTGGAGTGGTAAAATCGGCCACGTCGAGATTATTCATTCAAAAAAAAAACCAAGATAGAAAACAAAAACTGAAAACTCAAAACAAAATATGTAAAATTAAATAAAAAAACAATACACAATCATTTCAATGATACCATGAACAAAATGAACTATCATTAATAAAAACAATATATAAAAATATACATAAAATAAATCTTTACAAAAATAAAAAATAGAACAAATACAAATAAAAACAAATGATAGGATACAGAAAATAAATATAGAAACAATAGCCTATTATACACTGTCAAATAATAATAATACTTTTTAAGCGTTACATGTCACTTTACAATCTTAAACAATGACAGATTTTAAAGTAAACAAAATGCTTATTGTAGGAATAAAAGAAATAAATATAAAGTGTAAAAGTTAAAAAAAAAAAACAGAAAAAGATAGAAAGGAAAAGAAAACAGAGACATATGTAACTTATAATAATAAAAAAAAGCGATTATTTTTAACGCAAAAAAAAAGAATTAAAAAAAATATAACACTTTGATAAAAAATTGAGTAAACAGCTACTTCTTCACCACTCGTTTACTTACATCTTTGGACTGAAATTTTATTATTGGAGCATATTGGAGCTGAAGCAGTGTCTAGCACGACTGGAGGAGGTGACCTTGAAGGAGCGATGGGTATATTTTGTTCAGAAGTTCAGAAATGCACTCAACACGATAACGCAATCCATTGGAGGCAATTACGTTGATGGAACGATCCCGCGTCCAGCACTTCCCCACTCCAAAACGTTGTCTTGCAAGCATGAATACGTCATGGCGATTTTTCGTCAGGAATTCAGAAACAATGATACCTGAACCTTTCAGTTTAGTTTTTGAAAGCCAAACACTATGGCGCACATGTGCACTAGAAAATTTAACCACTATTGGTCTGGGTTTATTTCCAAGCGAACGACCCAACCGATACGCTGTTTTAATGTTTGGAGTGGTAAAATCGGCCACGTCGAGATTATTCATTCAAAAAAAAAACCAAGATAGAAAACAAAAACTGAAAACTCAAAACAAAATATGTAAAATTAAATAAAAAAACAATACACAATCATTTCAATGATACCATGAACAAAATGAACTATCATTAATAAAAACAATATATAAAAATATACATAAAATAAATCTTTACAAAAATAAAAATAGAACAAACACAAATAAAAACAAATGATAGGATACAGAAAATAAATATAGAAACAATAGCCTATTATACACTGTCAAATAATAATAATACTTTTTAAGCGTTACATGTCACTTTACAATCTTAAACAATGACAGATTTTAAAGTAAACAAAATGCTTATTGTAGGAATAAAAGAAATAAATATAAAGTGTAAAAGTTAAAAAAAAAAAACAGAAAAAGATAGAAAGGAAAAGAAAACAGAGACATATGTAACTTATAATAATAAAAAAAGCGATTATTTTTAACGCAAAAAAAAGAATTAAAAAAAATATAACACTTTGATAAAAAATTGAGTAAACAGCTACTTCTTCACCACTCGTTTACTTACATCTTTGGACTGAAATTTTATTATTGGAGCATATTGGAGCTGAAGCAGTGTCTAGCACGACTGGAGGAGGTGACCTTGAAGGAGCGATGGGTATATTTTGTTCAGAAGTTCAGAAATGCACTCAACACGATAACGCAATCCATTGGAGGCAATTACGTTGATGGAACGATCCCGCGTCCAGCACTTCCCCACTCCAAAACGTTGTCTTGCAAGCATGAATACGTCATGGCGATTTTTCGTCAGGAATTCAGAAACAATGATACCTGAACCTTTCAGTTTAGTTTTTGAAAGCCAAACACTATGGCGCACATGTGCACTAGAAAATTTAACCACTATTGGTCTGGGTTTATTTCCAAGCGAACGACCCAACCGATACGCTGTTTTAATGTTTGGAGTGGTAAAATCGGCCACGTCGAGATTATTCACTACTAAATTTGTAACGACGCTGTCAATCATTTCGTTATTTTTTTCTTCGACACCATGGAAGAGGAGCATTTTGCGTCTTCTAGACAGCTCGATACGATCAACATTACGCGTTAAGAGTTCAACCTGTTTTTGTAACGTTGTCAGTGCAGGGTGGATAATTTTTTTTAAAGGAGCTAAAATCTGTTGCCAAAGATGTAATCGTAGTTGGTGAAGCAGATTTGTTCAGATCTTGTTGGAATTTGCACATCCTGGCGTCGAACATCTCAGTCATAACCGTAATAGACTCCTTGATTGCGTCCATGGTTGTGGTACAGTGACTTTTTTATTCAAAATACAATGATGAAGATTATGAGGAAATTTATTATAGGATAACACTAGCGGTAGGTTTATTTATTTCACAAGCACGTAGGTCACATTAAAATAATTGTAAATATAATAAAATGCAATAATTAATAAAGAGCTCGAAAATCTGTTGTTTACTTATTCACGCCTACCCTCAAAAATGCTTTTGTAATTGGGATTTAAAGGACTTTAGGGAAGAGGTTCTCTGGATAGGGTTATTTGAACGTTGAAGCGGGAGCGTAGGTATGTAGGAAAATTCTTGTAGTTAATGATTTTAAAAAGTAAGGTAAGGATGTGCATATCACGTCGAAGACGGATTGGGAGCCACTTAAACAAAGTTCGAAATTGAGATACATGATCATACTTACGTGAGCCATAAATAAAGCGTATGGCGAGATTTTGAAGACGTTCTTGTTTGTTAAGTAGCTCCTCAGTCGCATCCAAGTAGCAGACGTCAGCGTAGTCGAGTATTGGGAGGAGAAGACATTGCACTAGCATAACTTTGGTTTTGAGAGGAAGGAAGTATTGGAGACGCCCCAGGGAATGGAAGGAGAAATGCATGCGCTTGCTGATTGCATTGATATGCGGTGCCCAAGACATGTTGCAATCAAGAATAAGTCCTAAATTTCTAACTACGCTACAATACGGGATCGGCACTCCAGAGTAGCGTATCGCGGGCAAAGAATCCCAGTTAATTTTATATCTTAGTCTATTACTGCCTATGATAATACTCCGAGATTTTTTTGGATTAAATTAATAGACCAAAAGATTCGGTCCAAGTTCGAATCGCATCAAGATCAGTATTTAACATTTCGATGGCTTCAGGTAATCCATTTAAGTTACTATGGCGGTAAAGTTGCAAATCATCTGCATACAGATGGTAAGGAGAAGTAATGACTCTAGAAATATTGTTAATGAAGATAGAAAAAAGAAGAGGAGAAAGAACGCCGCAGCGCAGAAAAAAGAAGAGGAGAAAGAACGCAGGGAACGCCAGTGGTAAGGTCGAGCCAAGTCGAAGTGGTATCGTTAGCTTTAAGACATTGCCGGCACCCTAAAAAGTAAGAACGAAACCAGCTTATAGCATTAGATGAAATATTGACTGCTCGAAGTGTGCTAAGAAGTATATCGAAGTCAACAGAGCTGAAAGCACTGCTGAAATCTAAAAGTACCATAACAGTGAGCTTGGTGTTGTCCATAGCAGTTAGATATTATAGGTAAATAAATTAGGGAGCAACTAACATACAACACGCCCCCCCTTCAAAAAAAAAAAAAAACAAAATCAAACAAAAACAATCCATTTTAAATAACGTTAAAAATGAAAAAAAAAAAATAATTAAAACTTCTAACAGAAAATGAAATTATCTTTCTTCCATAAACAATTTTAAATAATTAGAACTGTAAGGAGAGTGTTAACAATTTAGAGAATTGTGATAATAATCATAAAATAATGAAAAAAAAAAAAAAACAAATGATGAAATCTATTTTCCATATTTGCCCTTAAATAAGCACGCACGCTTAGGGCGCAAAATTGGTTCATCGGAATTCGGGTTATAATTCGGTGTACTAACTGAGTCAATAGACTCTGATGTTTTAGAATCAATTAATTGGTCTGATAAAGTTTGAGAGAGACTATCAGAGTCACCTACAGTTTCACCGTTCGGACTCGTGCAAAACTCAGTATTTTCTTGTACTGGGAACCCTGCAGAATATCGTATACTTTTTAAGTGGAAGTAACTGATCAATGTGGCGCTGCCATTCACGACCGTCAGTTGTTTTAACACTGTAAGTACATGGAGTTTTACGATCAATCACCTTTGCTTCTACCCATTTATCCTGCCGAGGGCTATAATTACGTGCTAAAATAGTGCTTCCAATCTCAGCGTTTCTAATAAACCCAGAGCGATGGTGACCAGATTTTTCCTGTACACCTTCTACTCGATCCGCAGGATTAGGCATTAACAAGTCTAATCGCCCGCGTAAGCGTCGGCCAATTAGAGCCACTGCCGGGGCAACCCCTGTAGTAGCATGTTCCGTATTACGATACTGGAATAAAAATTTATTAATCGCTATACTGACCTCTTCTCCTTCGTGGATCGCCTTTTTCATTGTTCGCTTAATTGATTTAACTGCGTTTTCCGCCGCGCCGTTACCAGCTGGTCTATAAGGACTTGTGATAGTATGAAAAATTAGATTCTTTTTCATGAAATCCGCAAATTGACTAGAGGTAAACGGTGGACCTCCATCGCTAACTACTAGAGATGGCAAGCCAAATCTAGCAAATAACTCACGTAATTTGCATATCGTTGCCTGTGCAGAAGTACTGTTGACCTGTTGAACTTCGATCCATTTACTATGAGCATCGATTGTTACTAAATAATATTTACCTTGAAATTCAGCAAAATCAAGGTGAAGACGCTTCCACGGTTGTGTGGGAAAAATCCACGGATGTAACTGACTGCGCGGTGGTGCATCTCTCTGCTGACGGCACGCCGAACATTGTCGGGCCATGTTTTCTATTTCGATGTCCAATTGAGGCCAGTAAACATACCCTCTGGCGATTGATTTCATTTTGACTACCCCGAGGTGCCCCTCATGTAATTCTTTTAAAACCCGCCCTCGTAATTTCTCTGGTATTATAACCCTATGATTATATAATATGCACCCCATCTCCAGTGCCAAATTGTCTTTACGACAAAAATAAGGTTTCTCTGAGTCTTCAACTTTACCAGGCCAACCACATATGAGATAATTGAAAATATTTTTCAAAATAACATCATGTTGTGTTTACATGCAACATCTTTAACACTAATCGGAAATGATTGTTCTACATAATTAAGGTAGTTAAATGAATCTCGCATTGGTTCCATACGCACGTGTGGCAACGGTAATCGTGACAACGCATCAGCATTACTGTTTTCCTTAGATTTAACAAATTCCATTACAAAATCGTAAGCTGCTAATTTTACCGCGTATCGTTGTAATCTACTGGCTACTGTTTGAGGTAGCCCAGATTTCGAACCAAAAATAAATAAAAGTGGTTTATGATCCGTTTTAATAATAAAATGACGCCCGTACAGATAATGGTGATGCTTCAACACACCGCTAATTATTGCCAACGCCTCTTTGTCTAATTGGCTATAGGCGCGCTCTGCTTTATTAAGCGTGCGAGATGCAAAACAAATCGGACGCTCCCCGCCGTCTGGGAAACGATGCGCCAATACACTACCGATGCCATACGAGCTACTATCAACCGATAATACCAATGGTAACTTAGGATCATAATGTACAAGTACACGGTCACTTAAAATATATTCTTTTACAGTAAGAAATGCATCTTGACAATTCTTAGACCAGTTCCAAGCGACATTTTTATTCAATAACATATATAAAGGTGATAGAATATCACTACAATTAGCAATAAACTTAGAATAATAATTAACTAGGCCTAAAAAAGAACGTAGTTGAGTTATGTCACTTGGAGCTGATGCATCCACAATAGCTTTAACCTTGTCTGGATCGGGATGTAACCCGTGCTTATCGATAACAAATCCAACATATGTAATGCGCTCTTGCATAAATGAACACTTTTCCAATTTAATTCTCAGACCGACATCACGTAGGCGCTCAAATAACCGTTTCAAATTATTAAGATGATCAGATCTGTTACGGCCGGTCACGGCAATATCATCAAGGTATACCACTACCCCTTTTAAGCCTCTTAAAGTTTCTTCCATAAATTTTTGAAATTTTTCTGGAATACAACTTAAACCAAAAGGTGTGCGTCTGTAAACAAATGTTCCCAAGTGCGTAGTAATCGCCGTGCATGCTTGTGAGGCATCGTCAAGTAACAATTGCTGGTACGCGTTCGTGAGGTCGATCTTAGAAAATTGCTCTCCACCGCTTAATGCTGAAAATAACTCCTCAATTCGTGGCAGTGGGTACGGTTCTCGTAATAATTTTGGATTAATTGTTACCTTGTAATCACCACAAATACGAATATCCCCCGATTTTTTAATAACGGGCACTATAGGTGTTCCGTACTCTGAATAATCAACCTTATATAACGTACCCTCTGCCACCAAACGATTCAGCTCTTGTTCCACAGGCTCGCGTAACGCTAAAGGCAAAGGTCGAGCTTTAAGGAAAACCGGAGTTGTATCTTTTAATTTTAACGAAATTCGTTTTATACATGTACCCAATCCAGAACTAAATACGTTAGGAAATTCTCGACGTAAATTATCAACCAAAGAAGATTCTTTCAAACTATAAATAATGTCATCAATCTGCACTGCATCAATTTAAATGTCTTAACCAAGAACGACCGAGAAGCGGTGGTCCCCCGTTTTTAATAACAAATAATTTTAATTTAATAGCGTTGTATTTTCCTAAAACAACATCCACTAACAGGTAACCTAACGGTTCAATTAAATTCCCAGTGTACGTACGTAAACAAATATTATTTTTATACAATGTAATATTTTTGAAATGCTTCTCGTAACAATCATAGTTAATCGTAGATAACTTACTGCCAGTGTCCAGTTCGAACTTTAAAAACAGACCATTCACTTGCACGCGTACACTATATGGCCGATCATTATGTCCGCACACATTAAGACTATACAGATCACCATCGGAACTATTACCGCCATCCAAATAGTTTTGTACTTTAGGCTGCGTGCGACCATTGAATTTATTCTCACTTTTGTACACACGACACATCGATTTTAAATGCCCTTTTTGCCCGCACTCATCACAAGAATAATTTTTAAAACGACACCAATTAGCGCGATGTGATCGTCCACAACGCCAACAACAAGAATTCGAAGCCGCGTCGACCGGCCCAGGCGAGCGCGCCGAGCGCCCCGTGTCGCCGCCACGCGACCGCACGTGCGCGCGCGCCTCCGCCGCCACTCGATGCAATGACTCAGCGGAAATTTGCCCGCTATCGCTCGCGCTCGAGACGCTTATCTGCGCATGCTTCTCCGCCGCTTCCAACGCCAATGCCAACTCGACAGCCCTTTTATAAGTAAGGTCCGACTCAGCAAACAGACGAGACCGCATCTCTTCACTTTTCAAACCGGATACAAATTGATCCCTAAGATTCTCTTCCAAATTAAATCGAAAATTACAGGAGCTCGCTAAATGCTTAAGCGCTTGAAGATAATCGCTGAGTGACTCCGCCGCCTCCTGCCGGCGCAAGCGGAACACGTGTCGCTCAGCAATATCGGATCGCTTCGGCTCGAGATGTTCACCGACTAACCTCACTAACTCCTCGAATGATTTAACCTCCGGGTTATGAGGTGCACACAAATCACACATTAAGTCATAAGTAGGCTCGCCGACCAATGTTATTAATGTAGCCACTTTTAAACTATCTTCAATTTTATTTAATGCCACAAATTGTTCCACGCGTCTTATATATGCCGACCATTTTTTGCTTGTGTAACGCTAAGACGCATATGCCACCAAAAGCCCTGCCAGCCAAGCCAGCCATGCCGCCAAAGAGACGAGCCAGCCAAAACTGACAGTGACAGCTCACGTTTTAATGCCGGAGGGTGGGAGCAAATTGTTTAAATAGGCCGTACACCGCATTTCAGTTTTAGTTTTGGTATCGTGTGTGTTATAAGACGAATCTCTGCTAAACTTCATAAGAATATTATAATAAGTACTGATTTACTACTGTGTTTTATTCCCTTCTGCTTTAATCAGAAGTGGGATGAAGCGCCAACATTCTGTTAATAATGGCAGAGGCGTCCGCCCAGCAGGATGGACGCCTACAAATCAAGAAGAATATGAAACGGATAACGATCGTGACGTGTCACCGCCACCCGCCAGAAAAATGTTAAAACATCTGCTAGTCAACGAGGTCGACAGGGCGATTCGTGATCTTGATCAAGAGTGTGGAAAGTACAGCCAAGCTAAGTATCATCGTGCAGCGTCGCTTATTCCCGAATTTGATCCCGAAGGAGAAGATTGCACCGTGTTAACGTGGCTAAAGAAGATTGAACAGCTTGGAGATATACACAACTGGAGTGACGATATTAAGTCGTTTTATCTGCAGGATAAACTTCGCGGTCAGGCTCGGAAATGGTACAATAGACTCGACGAATACAATTTTACCTGGAGCGAATGGAAGCAAATGTTATTACGAGCATTTCCCAAACGTCGTGATTATAGTGCTTTATTGGACGAAATGATGCAACGGAAGAAATTACCAAATGAGACAATGACCAAATATTACCAGGACAAAGTGGCTATGTGTTTTCGGTGTAAACTATCGGATAGTGCTAGTGTTTCGTGTATTATTCGCGGTCTACCCACTTCGTTGCAACCTAACGCACGTGCATTCCAATGCGAACGACCGGATGAACTGTATGAAGCTTTTCTTTGTGCTCTCGACGACTATCGTGGACCGACATCTGAAGTTAGATTTCCCAGCAAAGAGCTCAAACTAGTATCACCTTTAGAGAAGAAAATCAACCCAGAGATTGACCCGTGTCCTCGTTGCAAAAAGGTAGGCCACTTATTACGTAATTGTACACTACCAGATCGACGTATTTGCTATAAATGTGGGGCTCAAGGACATATTGCTACTCGTTGTCAGAGCTTTCAAACTAACTGCGAGCCTCTGAAAAGTAATAACAATGTTAAAGACATTAAATTGCTACAAAATTATGATGACGCTTACAAGAAGGTAGTAAAAATTAACGGGGTATTTGTAAAAGCTTACGTAGACACCGGAAGCCAAGTGAATGTTATGCGTAATCAAATAGCTATGTTGCTCTCTCTTAAAGTTTTACCCTCAAGAACAATTTTAAAAGGATTTTCTGGAGGTCTGCTTACAAGTCACGGTGAAGTGAAATTCGATCTTGAGATCGATAACATTCGTATACCATGTAGCGCATACTTAACAGATATTGAGATGGGAGATATCAGTTTATTGATCGGACAGCCAGTGATCAACGCAGATCAAATATCGCTTATTGTAAGCAACGGTACAGCTACACTACACAGGCAAGTTCCTGACTTCACAACTCAAATAAATGTCAACGAAGATCCGCAGAAGTTTAAAGTATTGACATCATGCCAAGAGACATTACCACCCGGAATTTCAATTATAAAAATTCTTGTCCCTGGAAACGACGACAATGTAAATGTCTGTACGGCTGCACGTCATCATGATTTGCAAGGTGTGTGCTATTCATTACCCGCCACTTTACTCCGCGGGAACCAGGGTTACATCAAAGTCATGAATACCGGTGATAAGGGCATCGTGTGGGAACCTGGACAAGTTCTGACCCGGGCAGAACGGTGTGAGGAGCCTACTACGACCAACCAGGAGAGTTGCAAAGCCATGCCATTATTTTCTAGTTTGCCTATTTTATATCACATGCCTAGTTTGCATAAAGTATCTAGTTTGTCAGATAAATCAATAAATATTTTAAATACTTTTGATAGTAGTAATTTCAATACCTGTATAGGCGGCGTGTTATTAAACGATATAAAAATAGGGAATTTAAATGATAACCAACGTCATAATTTATTAAATATTTTGCTTCAATACCGAGATAGTTTTGCGAGTAGTACTAAAGATCTTGGCTGTACTAACTTAATACAAATGAAAATAAGACTCAATCACGATCAGCCTATATATCGTCAACCATATAGGCAATCCCACAGTGAACGCGGAATAGTAAAATCTAAAGTTAAGGAGTTGTTAGACGCAGGTATTATTAAAGAATCCGAATCTAGTTATGCTTCCCCGGTGGTATTAGTGAAGAAAAAGAATGGTGATAGTAGATTATGCATAGATTATCGTGCGCTCAATGCTGCAACAATAAAAGATAAATATCCGTTACCTAATATTGAGGATCATATATCTAAGCTAGCCGGTAAAAAATATTTTACATGTTTAGACATGGCACAAGGGTACCACCAATTAATGATAGCCCCGGAAGACACTTATAAAACAGCTTTTATCTGCCAAGAGGGACAATTTGAGTATTTAAGAGTTCCTTTTGGTTTAGCCAATTCGCCATCCGTTTTCATGCGGTTAATTAATAAAATCATTAACTCAATTCAGAGTATGTTATCTCACAGTGACAGTTCCGCAAATGAGATTTTAGCATTTTTAGATGATATTTTACTACCCTCGGTTGATATTAAATCTGGACTAAAAATGTTAGAGTTGGTGTTATCTAAGTTTCAAGCGGAAAATCTTAAGTTAAATATGAGAAAATGTGCATTTTTACAAGATAAAGTGACTTATTTAGGACATGAAATTTCTGAGGATGGAGTCAGACCATCCGAGTCAAAATTAACTGCAGTTTCTCAGTTTCCGGTGCCTAAAACCGTTCACGAAATACGGCAATTTATAGGTCTTTGCAGTTTATTTTCGAAAATTTATTTATAAATTTGCACAAATAGCCCGCCCGTTAACCGATCTTACAAAAAAAAAATATGCCCTGGGTATGGAATATAGAGCAATCTACTAGTTTCGAAAAATTAAAAATGTGTTTGTGTTCTAAGCCTGTATTAGCACTTTATGACCCCTTACTTCATACAGAAATACATACAGATGCATGTAAAGTCGGAATAGCAGGTATATTATTACAAAAACAAATAATAACTCCCTACGTCCCGTTATGTATTTTAGTCGTGTAACCTCTCCCGAGGAAAGTATATATCAATAACTATGAACTCGAAACACTAGCGGTGGTTGAATCACTACGTAAATGTCGCGTGTATGTAGTAGGTCGGCATATTAAAGTAATAACCGATTGTACAGCTGTGCGTGCCACCCTTACAAAACGTATATCATACCACGTATTGCAAGATGGTGGTTATTAATCCAAGAGTATGATATTAGTGTCGAATATAGGCCCGGTGAGCGTATGAAACACGTTGATGGACTTAGTAGAAATCCAATTGATGCAGTTAATATAAATCGTCTAGAAGTATCAGACTGGTTTTATACCGTTCAGTCGCAGGATGATAAACTGAAAAATATTATTGAACAATTGAAAAGTAGTACCGCGACCGCTAATTTAACAAATGATTTTGTAATAGTGGACGCTAGACTGTATCGAAAAAACGCTGAATGGAAATCGTCTTGTCGTACCAGGACCGGCTAGATGGAAAATAGTTCAAATGCATCACGATGAAATAGGTCACGTCGGTCTAAAGCGTACAATGGACTTAATAAAAAAAGATGTTTGGTTCCCTAAAATGACAAAATTTATTCGAAAATATGTAACAGCTTGCTTGCATTGTGCGTACGGTACGGTAAGGGTGAACACGGAAAGAAAGAAGGTATGTTTGCATCCTATCCCTAAACCAAATGAACCTTTCAGAGTGATCCACGTTGACCATTTAGGCCCGTTTTGTAGAACAAAAAAAGGGTACCAATATTTATTAGTTATAACGGATGCATTTACGAAATTTGTCATTGTGGAGCCAACTCGAACGGTAAATTCGGTCGAAACGGTCAAAGGTCTTAAAAAAGTGTTCGCTTTATTTGGTTATCCGGATAGAGTCGTAACTGATCACGGTAAAGCTTTCACCAGTAGAAATTTCAAAAAATTCGGGACCGACAAACAATTTAAGCATACTTTAACCGCGATTGCCTGTCCGAGAGCAAACGGACAAGTTGAGCGCACTAATAGAACGATCCTTAATGCGTTACGCGCGTCAGACCCCAGTGAAGCCGCTAATAACTGGCCGAATTGTCTTCCAGATATCATCTGGGGCATAAATAATACTTTAAATGATACCACGGGTTTCAAGCCTTATGACTTAATGTTTTCACGCAGTGGTAAATCCAGGTGCGACGTATCAGTCTCGGATAGGGTACAAGAGCCGATTCAGGCTAGGCGAACTAAAGCAAGACAACGAATAGAAACCGCTAGTGCTTAACAACGCTATATGCCAAAAAGCCTCCAGCAAGGCAGCCATGTCCGCCGAACAGCCACAAGCCAAAGTTAACAGGACAGTCACATTTAATGCCGGGGGTGGGACAATTGTTATAAATAGGCCTGATACAGGCATTCAGTTTAAGTTTGGGTAGGTGTGTTAGACGATCTCTGATAAACCATAAGAATATAGTATACTGATTACGTCCATGGTTTTATCCTTGCAGTTAATCAGAAGTATCGATAACGCAACATCTTTAATAATGGCAGAGGCGTCCGCCAGCAGGAGAGCCTACAAATCAAGAGGAATGTGAACGGATAACGATCTGAAAAGCCGCCACCAGCACACCGCCAGCAAAAAAGTTAAATAACTTAATCTGCAGGTACGAGGACAGGGCGATTCGTGATCTGATCAAGTGTGGAAAGTATGGCCAAGCGTAGTTATCATCGTGACGTCGTCTTATCCCAGAATTTGATCCGAAGGAGAGATTCCCGTGTTTACCTGCTTAAGAAGATGAACAGCTTGGAGATATACACAACTGGAGTGACGATATTAAGTCGTTTTATCTGCAGGATAAACTTCGCGGTCAGGCTCGGAAATGGTACAATAGACTCGACGAATACAATTTTACCTGGAGCGAATGGAAGCAAATGTTATTACGAGCATTTCCCAAACGTCGTGATTATAGTGCTTTATTGGACGAAATGATGCAACGGAAGAAATTACCAATGAGACAATGACCAAATATTACCAGGACAAAGTGGCTATGTGTTTTCGGTGTAAACTATCGGATAGTGCTAGTGTTTCGTGTATTATTCGCGGTCTACCCACTTCGTTGCAACCTAACGCACGTGCATTCCAATGCGAACGACCGGATGAACTGTATGAAGCTTTTCTTTGTGCTCTCGACGACTATCGTGGACCGACATCTGAAGTTAGATTTCCCAGCAAGAGCTCAAACTAGTATCACCTTTAGAGAAGAAAATCAACCCAGAGATTGACCCGTGTCCTCGTTGCAAAAGGTAGGGCCACTTATTACGTAATTGTACACTACCAGATCGACGTATTTGCTATAAATGTGGGGCTCAAGGACATATTGCTACTCGTTGTCAGAGCTTTCAAACTAACTGCGAGCCCTCTGAAAAGTAATAACAATGTTAAAGACATTAAATTGCTACAAAATTATGATGACGCTTACAAGAAGGTAGTAAAAATGTAACGGGGTATTTGTTAAAAGCTTACGTAGACACCGGAAGCCAAGTGAATGTTATGCGTAATCAATAGCTATGTTGCTCTCTCTTAAAGTTTTACCCTCAAGAACAATTTAAAAGGATTTTCTGGAGGTCTGCTTACAAGTCACGGTTGAAGTGAAATTCGATCTTGAGATCGATAACATTCGTATACCATGTAGCGCATACTTACAGATATTGAGATGGGAGATATCAGTTTATTGATCGGACAGGCCAGTGATCAACGCAGATCAAATATCGCTTATTGTAAGCCACGGTTACAGCTACCCTACACAGGCAAGTTCCTGACTTCACAACTCCAAATAATGTCAACGAAGATCCGCAGAAGTTTAAAGTATTGACATCATGCCAAGAGACATTACCCACCCGGAATTTCAATTATAAAAATTCTTTGTCCCTGGAAACGACGACAATGTAAATGTCTGTACGGCTGCACGTCATCATGATTTGCAAGGTGTGTGCTATTCATTACCCGCCACTTTACTCCGCGGGAACCAGGGTTACATCAAAGTCATGAATACCGGTGTGATAAGGGCATCGTGTGGGAACCTGGACAAGTTCTGACCCGGGCAGAACGGTGTGAGAGCCTACTACGACCAACCAGGAGAGTTGCAAAGCCATGCCATTATTTTCTAGTTTGCCTATTTTATATCACATGCCTAGTTTGCATAAAGTATCTAGTTTGTCAGATAAATCAATAAATATTTTAAATACTTTTGATAGTAGTAATTTCAATACCTGTATAGGCGGCGTGTTATTAAACGATATAAAAATAGGGAATTTTAAATGATAACCAACGTCATAATTTATTAAATATTTGCTTCAATACCGAGATAGTTTTGCGAGTAGTACTAAAGATCTTGGCTGTACTAACTTAATACAAATGAAAATAAGACTCAATCACGATCAGCCTATATATCGTCAACCATATAGGCAATCCCACAGTGAACGCGGAATAGTAAAATCTAAAGTTAAGGAGTTGTTAGACGCAGGTATTATTAAAGAATCCGAATCTAGTTATGCTTCCCCGGTGGTATTAGTGAAGAAAAAGAATGGTGATAGTAGATTATGCATTAGATTATCGTGCGCTCAATGCTTGCAACAATAAAAGATAAATATCCGTTACCTAATATTGAGGATCATATATCTAAGCTAGCCGGTAATAAAAATATTTTACATGTTTAGACATGGCACAAGGGTACCACCAATTAATGATAGCCCCGGAAGACACTTATAAAACAGCTTTTATCTGCCAAGAGGGACAATTTTGAGTATTTAAGAGTTCCTTTTGGTTTAGCCAATTCGCCATCCGTTTTCATGCGGTTAATTAATAAAATCATTAACTCAATTCAGAGTATGTTATCTCACAGTGACAGTTCCGCAAATGAGATTTTAGCATTTTTAGATGATATTTTACTACCCTCGGTTGATATTAAATCTGGACTAAAAATGTTTAGAGTTGGTGTTATCTAAGTTTCAAGCGGAAAATCTTAAGTTAAATATGAGAAAATGTGCATTTTTACAAGATAAAGTGACTTATTTAGGACATGAAATTTCTGAGGATGGAGTCAGACCATCCGAGTCAAAATTAACTGCAGTTTCTCAGTTTCCGGTGCCTAAAACCGTTCACGAAATACGGCAATTTATAGGTCTTTGCAGTTATTTTCGAAAATTTATTTATAAATTTGCACAAATAGCCCGCCCGTTAACCGATCTTACAAAAAAAAATATGCCCTGGGTATGGAATATAGAGCAATCTACTAGTTTCGAAAATTAAAAATGTGTTTGTGTTCTAAGCCTGTATTAGCACTTTATGACCCCTTACTTCATACAGAAATACATACAGATGCATGTAAAGTCGGAATAGCAGGTATATTATTACAAAAACAAATAATAACTCCCTACGTCCCGTTATGTATTTTAGTCGTGTAACCTCTCCCGAGGAAAGTATATATCATAACTATGAACTCGAAACACTAGCGGTGGTTGAATCACTACGTAAATGTCGCGTGTATGTAGTAGGTCGGCATATTAAAGTAATAACCGATTGTACAGCTGTGCGTGCCACCCTTACAAAACGTGATATCATACCACGTATTGCAAGATGGTGGTTATTAATCCAAGAGTATGATATTAGTGTCGAATATAGGCCCGGTGAGCGTATGAAACACGTTGATGGACTTAGTAGAAATCCAATTGATGCAGTTAATATAAATCGTCTAGAAGTATCAGACTGGTTTTATACCGTTCAGTCGCAGGATGATAAACTGAAAAATATTATTGAACAATTGAAAAGTAGTACCGCGACCGCTAATTTAACAAATGATTTTGTAATAGTGGACGCTAGACTGTATCGAAAAACGCTGAATGGAAATCGTCTTGTCGTACCAGGACCGGCTAGATGGAAAATAGTTCAAATGCATCACGATGAAATAGGTCACGTCGGTCTAAAGCGTACAATGGACTTAATAAAAAAAGATGTTTGGTTCCCTAAAATGACAAAATTTATTCGAAAATATGTAACAGCTTGCTTGCATTGTGCGTACGGTACGGTAAGGGTGAACACGGAAAGAAAGAAGGTATGTTGCATCCTATCCCTAAACCAAATGAACCTTTCAGAGTGATCCACGTTGACCATTTAGGCCCGTTTTGTAGAACAAAAAAAGGGTACCAATATTTATTAGTTATAACGGATGCATTTACGAAATTTGTCATTGTGGAGCCAACTCGAACGGTAAATTCGGTCGAAACGGTCAAAGGTCTTAAAAAAGTGTTCGCTTTATTTGGTTATCCGGATAGAGTCGTAACTGATCACGGTAAGCTTTCACCAGTAGAAATTTCAAAAAATTCGGGACCGACAAACAATTTAAGCATACTTTAACCGCGATTGCCTGTCCGAGAGCAAACGGACAAGTTGAGCGCACTAATAGAACGATCCTTAATGCGTTACGCGCGTCAGACCCCAGTGAAGCCGCTAATAACTGGCCGAATTGTCTTCCAGATATCATCTGGGGCATAAATAATACTTTAAATGATACCACGGGTTTCAAGCCTTATGACTTAATGTTTTCACGCAGTGGTAAATCCAGGTGCGACGTATCAGTCTCGGATAGGGTACAAGAGCCGATTCAGGCTAGGCGAACTAAAGCAAGACAACGAATAGAAACCGCTAGTGCTAGAATGAAACGTAACTTTGATAAACGTCGCAAAAATTGTAACGTCTACCGAAAGGGTGACTTAGTCCTGTGGAAGCAAGCTCCTACTAGTAGCGCTGCTAGGGTTAATTCAAAGTTAGACGACATCTATTCAGGGCCCTATATCGTGACTAGAGTTGTTGGCAATGACAGATATAGAATTAGAAGTATCAAGGGGCTAAGAGGGTATAAAAATTTCGTAGGATTAGTATCCGCCGATTCAATAAGGCCATATCGCAGTGTAGCTTCTATATCTGACAGTGCCAGCAGTTCTGATGAACAAGTAGAGACAGAAGACCTAATCGATTTACTTGAAAGTTAACCATATTATTGTGTTCCCATTGCGGGAGCAATTGTTACAGGATGGCCGATTGTAACGCTAAGCCGCATATGCCACCAAAAGCCCTGCCAGCCAAGCCAGCCATGCCGCCAAAGAGACGAGCCAGCCAAAACTGACAGTGACAGCTCACGTTTTAATGCCGGAGGGTGGGAGCAAATTGTTTAAATAGGCCGTACACCGCATTTCAGTTTTAGTTTTGGTATCGTGTGTGTTATAAGACGAATCTCTGCTAAACTTCATAAGAATATTATAATAAGTACTGATTTACTACTGTGTTTTATTCCCTTCTGCTTTACTTGATAAATCAAAAGATTCGATCTTCCCGATCGGCATTATTATACAAATAGTTTTAATTTTACTAAAGAAAATAATTACAAATTTTACACTCGTCGCCAGTTAGATATTATAGGTAAATAAATTAGGGAGCAACTAACAAGGCCGGGTCGGTTTTTTTTTTTTTTTATGGAAAAGACACGGCAAACGAGCGTGCGGGTCACCCGATGGTAAGTGACTACCGCCGCCCACGACCCCGTGCAACCCCAGAGGAGCTACAGGTGCGTTGCCGGCCTTTAAGGTGGGTTGGGCGCCGGGGCCCGGCATTACCTGATGCGAAACGCAGTGGCATAAAGCCACTACTTCACGCCGGTTTTAAATGCCGGAGGTGGTAATGATCCGGTCGAGTCTGCCCATGCGTGTTGCCATTGCTGGCGACGTGACTCTACCACACGTACTTTAGTCGCCTTTTACGACACCACCAGTACCAGGATGATCCTATTCTAGGCCGGGATCACACGGCACAAAACACAACTTTTTTTTTTTTTTTTTTTTTTTTTATGGAAAAGACACGGCAAACGAGCGTGCGGGTCAACTGATGGTAAGTGATTACCGCCGCCCACGGCCCCGTGCAACCCCAGAGGAGCTACAGGTGCGTTGCCGGCCTTTAAGGTGGGTTGGGCGCCGGGGCCCGGCATTACCTGATGCGAAACGCAGTGGCATAAAGCCACTACTTCACGCCGGTTTTAAATGCCGGGGGTGGTAATGATCCGGTCGAGTCTGCCCATGTGTGTTGCCATTGCTGGCGACGTGACTCTACCACACGTACTTTAGTCGCCTCCTACGACACCACCAGTACCAGGATGATCCTATTCTAGGCCGGGATCACACGGCAACTGATTTATTATTCTTGTACCCACATACAACACATAGCAAACCGAATGTCCTCCGTTATATTCAACAGTGCTCCAACTGTGCTGTGAAGGGGACGGAAACCGAACTGGAAAGGACACCGTAGATTATTGGTTGATAGAAAGGAGTAAAGTTGGTTATGTACTAAAGATTCAAGGACCTTAAATAAATGTTAAGACATAAACAGAGAGGCAATCAAAATTTCTGTAAAAAGAAATATAAAAAGTAAATAGAAATAAAAAGTTTTGAGAGCTCTCATTTTTAATCCTGTAAAATCTTCTTATCCAAGTATCTACAGTCCAGTGCACCAAACTCTATAACCTGTGAACAGAACAGTCAGAAGGCGTCCTTTCTGTCTGCAAGGACCAAGCGTCCACCACATTGACCATGCGTCATTTAAAGCCAAGCGCTCTTCTCAAAATCTTTCAGGGCCATGCGCCCATCAAGATATTTTCTAACGCCAAGTGCCTTTACAGACCAAGCGTCTTTTATACACCATGTGGTTTCCATTCCTTTACAGTGTGCAGGTGTATATAAACTGGATTGTGACTGTGGCTTGTCATACATCGGTCAAACAAAGAAAAGCATCGATGTTAGGGTGAAGGAACACATTTTCGATATCAAGAATGGGCATGTATCAAAGTCAGCTGTATGTGAGCACACTGTGGATAAACCTAGCCATTACATAAAGTTTGATAAACCCCTCATCCTCGCTAAGGAAAACAGATATATTCCTAGAATGATCCGCGAGGCCATTGAAATACAAAAATATCCCAATTTCAATAGAGAGGATGGCTGGAAGCTTTCTAATACCTGGGACCCACTCATAAAATCTTTGAAGTCTCAAACCCACCATACCAGAGGGCAAGATACAGTTAGCTCATTCTGCAAGAATCCAGGGCAGTACGCGAGGAAATTAAGAAATCGTTGGCGGTAGTTTGATATAGTAATTATATCAACTGACAGACGAATGCCACCTCAGTCCACCCGTGACCACGGACTACTGCAAAGTGTTCGTAACGTCGGGTTCCCCAAAATGTATAAAAATACAAAATATACGCGATTAATCCGGTAAAAATAGTTTCATTTAAAATGTGTAATAATCGTGAAAATCAAAGAACTTATTATGTGAACCACTACGGACTGGAAAACGCGAATAAAATACGTCGATTTGAGTATCTAAAAACAAAACGTGCAAGATATTTAACATCGATAAGTTTCTTAAAAAGGTGCCGCGATAATAATATCATACCAGCTTGTGTACAAATCGCGCCGAAAAAATACATAATATATTGCAAAAAGATACTCAATCAGGCAAGTAAAAAATTATTATGTCAACTCATTAAAGAACACCGTTACGACTTAAATCGATTCGACGAACAAATAAAAGCCTTAAGCAAAGATATTGAGACGTGTTTTTCTAAGACAGATTTCCATCAATGTGTAGATTTTACCAATAAAAGCGCGCTAAGTAAATATAATCAATATAAAATTAGACAAATTCGTAAGTACCAAAATCTCGAATTAAAATCCGAACGGAAAAATGTCTATATGGTAAGACCGTAATTTCTACACAGACAGCACAAACGTCAGTTGTCAATCTGTCAAAACAAACCTTCGATAAAACCTTTATTTAACACTTCAATAGTCGAATCGACTATTGAAGTGTTAAATAAAGGTTTTAACCACAGAGTACATTCTAATATACTATAATAGAGACCAAACTTCGGCATCAAAAGTGGTAACATGGATCAACGCCATCTATATGTCTTAGTATCAACTATACAAAACAGTTATATACATATATGTATATATATATATATATAACTGTGTATACTATATATACCGTCGTATATATATATACTTTTAAGTACATATTTTGTTGCATGTTATGTAGACGTAAAAGTATACGAAAATAAAATACATCTCTAATTTATTGTTTTCATTGAATCACACATTTATACAATAGATTTTAGGATTATATAATATTATTCGTAGGCAAATTGAGATTTGTCGTCGTCGCCGTCGCCTACATCACAATATGTAAATTATTTTTGTACATTTTATTCAATAAAATTATTTTAAATAAATACGATTAAATATATATATATATATATATCATGATTAATAGATAGATAGACAAACTGATACAGGTAATCGTGTAGGTAATTTCCAATTATTTCAACCCCATATGGTATGCACTGAAATTTTACCGTTTCCGAGACATTGGACATTGTAAAAAAAAAAATACCATATGTACATAATCAATTGCTTATATATTAAAGTACATATTATTGAACTAGTTACGTAGGCTGCAGTTGGAGGGTTAAGAAAATACGATTTTTATATCTTTAACTTATATTAACAAAAAAATTAAATTTAAAATACAAATTAATTCTAAACCTAAACTATATCTAAGATTACTACTGCCTTCAATGTTGGAAAAACAGTAATCTGCTTAAACCTAAATTAATCTAACTTAACCTACGACTCAATTACTCCACGATGGAATAATATGTGTGGGAAAAGAAAAAAATCCTTTCCCACCGGCGCTGCTCACCCGATCTCTCCTCTGTCAGCATTTTTGTTGCACTCGGCCGCCTGTCAGACATATTATAATATTAAATAATTTTTCCGCCTGTGACACCGAGCGCTATATAACAAACTTGTTACATAGTTATGAACGGTGTAACAGGTGGAACAATTATTTTACGTAAAAACGAGCGTCCGTCTGATAGACGGCCGATCGCAACAAAAATGATGAATAAGGAGATCGGGTGGACGACGGTGGGAAAGGAATTTTTCCCATTCGCGTTGTTTTCCTCTAACATTGAGGATAGTACTTTATAAGTTAGAATTAATTTTTTAATGTATAATTTAAACTAAATAAATTAAATATATTTAAAAATCGTATTTTGCTAAACCTCTAACTGCAACCAACGTAACTGGCGCAGTCGGTAGGATAGCCGAAAGAAGTCACTGAATTGATCAAGGACATCGGCTATCTCGAAACTACATCGTGGTGCAGTGGTGGAGGCGTATCAAGACATAGATACAAAAGAGGTACGATTTTTTTAAAGTACTTTAGAATTTTTCTGGAGTTGCTTTCCTTTTATTCCTAAGTTAGTCCTAATAATTATCCAAAATTTTCTATCCACGGCATTCTCAGACCTCTAGGTTAGTTACTACAAGACAAAAAATTTTAGATTCTAATAGAAATATTAATCATAGTGATAACATAGATATCAGCAACTTAGGCAATATGGC
Source organism: Heliconius sara (assembly GCA_917862395.2). Lineage (NCBI taxonomy): Eukaryota > Metazoa > Arthropoda > Insecta > Lepidoptera > Nymphalidae > Heliconius > Heliconius sara. The sequence goes on along the minus strand of CAKJTV020000108.1, from coordinate 32,971 downwards.
AGATTTAGAAGATATATATAAAGCTCTCCGTTTGATTCCCGAATTCGACGGAAATCCGAATATTTTAACACGATTTATAAGAATTTGCGATGCATTAGTTAATCAATTTATATCTGATCAGCCGGGTGAACAATTGAAAAATTTAGCGTTAATTAATGGAATTTTAAATAAAGTATCCGGACCCGCCGCCCGCATGATCAATTCAAACGGGATACCTGAAAGTTGGGCTGGTATTCGTAGCTCATTAATTAATAATTTTGCGGATCACCGTGATGAGACCTCTCTTTATAACGATTTAGCCCTATTAACACAAGGTTCGAATTCTCCCCAAGAATTCTATGAAAAATGTCAAAATTTATTTAGTACGATCATGACGTACGTCACTTTGCATGAAACTATTGAAAGCACTATAGAATCTAAGAGATCTCTATATAAAAAATTAACTTTAAAATCGTTTTTGCGTGGACTTCGAGATCCAATAGGCTCTAGAATACGTTGCATGCAACCTGACACAATTGAAAAAGCATTAGAATTTGTTCATGAAGAGATGAACACGTTATATTTACAGCAGCGAAACGAAAATGTTCCCGGTAGGCGATCGCAGACTCACCATCAGGTAAGTGAGTTTCCCAAATTCCACTATGGCCATATGCCACGGCCATTATCGATGCCAGTTTCACGACCTTTTTATAATAGACTAAATTCTAATAATACCCCGGGGCCATCTCAACAAATCTTTGCTCAGCAACAGCCAGTACCATTGTGGAGAATGCAGAGACCTGAATTACGTGGCCCTACTAGAACGCAACAGATATTTAGTGCCCCGCCACCTTATTATAGATCCCACAGTAACAATTTCACTCAAAAAAGCAATAATTCCCCACAGCCAATGAGCGGTGTGAGCCATTATGTATCTAAGCCGACACCTGACCGTCAACCTTGGGATTGGTCTAAAATGGGCAATCCGCCACCAACCAATTATTTTAAAAGTAGGGAAATAAATTATAACGATTTTTACGAACCAAATGAATATTTCCAAGACGAATATTATTCTGGTTATCCTCACTTTGCTGACCAATACGACTATCATGAACCACCTCGATGCTCAGAGGTTCATGAAAAAGAAGATATAAAACAATTAGATAATCTTGATTCCACCATTCACTCTCATAATTTTCAGGGGGATCCCAAATCAGACGTCTTAAAATAGAAATAAATTTACAGACCCAACGACACTTACCGTACATTAATATAGAGAACCCACCTCTTAGATTATTAATTGATACAGGAGCAAATCAATCTTTTATTAGTCCTGAAGCTGTGCAGCGATTTTTCCCACATATTTTATGCAATTACAATCCATTTGAGGTAACAAATATTCACGCTACATCTCGTAATGATTTTTCTATAACCATACCATGTTTTAGTGAATTTAATGAATCTGATTATATAACGTTATTTATATATAAATTTCATGAATTTTTTGATGGCCTTATAGGACTAGATTTGCTTGAAAAATTTGAATCCAATATAGATTTGAAAAATAAAATTCTGAAAACGCGTAATGCTCAAAATACTTTGTCAATGTATGATTCAAGAAACTATAATTTGTATGAAATTATAATTCCGGCCAATTCTTCTAAGTTGGTCAGAGTGCCTATAAACCATTCTGAAGGCGATGTTTGGATTTCTGAACAGAATATTTCTAATTGCATCGTTAATAATTGCGTCACTACAGTTTCAAATAACCGAGGTATTCTAGAAGTAACAAATCCCACACGTCATGACTTAGTTTTTTCTATGGACCGACCGGTTACTGCCGAATTGCTCAACGTTCAGTGTATGCGTACAGAACAATCATCTGATCGCGTCAAGGACGTGCTGTCGCGTTTGCGTACTGACCATTTAAATGCTGAAGAACGTGCAAATTTAAAGTCATTATGTACACAATATGCCGATATATTTTACATTGACGGAGAACCCCTTACCTTTACGAATAAAATAAAACATACCATTACAACTACTGATGAGCAACCGGTTTATACAAAAAGTTACAGATATCCATATATTCATAGAGAGGAGGTACAAGATCAGATATCAAAAATGTTAGAGCAAGGTATCATTAGGCCTTCTAATTCTGCATGGAGCTCTCCCATCTGGATTGTTCCCAAAAAAGCTGATGCGTCAGGAAAGACCAAGTGGCGAATCGTAGTAGATTTTCGAAAGCTCAATGAAAAAACTATCGACGATAAATATCCCATTCCAAATATTGCAGATGTTTTAGGTAAATTGGGTAAATGCCAATACTTCACAACTTTAGACCTGGCTAGTGGCTTCTATCAAGTAGAAATGAATCCCTCAGATATAAAAAAAACAGCATTTAACGTGGAAAATGGGCATTTTGAGTTTCTTAGAATGCCTATGGGATTAAAAAACAGTCCATCTACTTTTCAAAGGGTAATGGATAATGTTTTAAGGGAACTACAAAACACTGTTTGTCTAGTTTATCTCGATGACATTATAGTCTTTAGTACATCCCTTCAGGAACACATTATCAATTTAGGCAAAGTTTTTCAAAAATTGCGCGATTCCAATTTTAAAATACAACTGGACAAATCAGAATTTTTAAAAATGGAAACCGCTTACTTAGGTCATATTATAAGTAAAGATGGAATTAAACCCAACCCAGATAAAATATCAGCAATTACAAAATATCCTTTACCCAGAACTCCTAAAGAGATAAAAAGATTCTTAGGATTACTTGGTTATTATAGGAAATTCATACCCGATTTTGCTAAAATAACTAAGCCTATGACGCAGTGCTTAAAGAAAGGCTCCAAAATTACTTTAGATAAAAATTATATTGAATGTTTTCAAAAATGCAAAACTCTTCTCGTCAACGATCCTATTTTGCAATATCCGGATTTTGCTAAAGAATTTCTTCTTACAACAGACGCATCAAATGTGGCTATTGGAGCCGTTCTTTCACAGGGACCCATAGGTTCTGATCGGCCTATAGCCTATGCCTCGCGCACTCTTAACACGAGTGAGATAAATTATAGTACCATAGAAAAAGAGCTGTTAGCAATTGTATGGGGAACCAAATATTTCCGTCCTTACCTTTTTGGCAGAAGATTTAAGATAATAACTGACCATCGTCCTTTGCAATGGGTAATGAATATAAAAGAACCCAACTCACGATTAACGCGTTGGAAGTTAAGATTAAGCGAGTACGATTTTACTGTTCATTATAAGCAAGGCAAAGTTAATACCAATGCCGATGCATTATCTAGGCTTGAAATTAATATTGAAGAATCTAGTTCAATTATTGTTAACACTTCTCAAACCACTAACTCTGACTCCCGAACTGAAAGTGCCGATTCCCGCACTGACAGTATTAATAGTAATGCGGAAAATCCTATCTTAGAAATCCCTATTACGGATGATCCTCTTAACAAATTTCATAATCAAATCATATTTAACGTTGTGGATGATATAAAAAGTAGACATAGTGTTTCAAAAACCATTTGAAAATTTTACTAGAACCTGCATTCAAATTTCAAAATTAAACCTAGAAACTGATGTTATAAATGCTATTAGAGATCATGTTAAGCCGAAGTTAAAAACGGCCATTTTAATTAATCCAATATTAGAAATGTATTCTATTATACCTATTATACAAAATAATTTTGTTAATTCAGCAATGGTCTTAGTTCTAACAAAAAAAGAAATAGAAAATGTTAAAGATTACTTAAAGCAGCAAGAGATCATACAAAAATATCATATAGGAAAAACTAACCACAGAGGCATCAATGAATGTTTTTTATCACTATCTCAAAGGTATTTTTGGCCTGGTATGAGAGAACATGTAACTAAGCTAATTAATGAATGCAATATTTGTGGTAAGGCTAAATACGATCGAAATCCAGTTATGCCCAAATTTCAAATTGTACCTCCACCCACAAAACCTTTCGAAGTTGTACATTTAGATTTACTTAGCGTTGAAACCCATAAATATCTGACAATAATTGACGCATTCTCTAAATATGCACAGGCTTATTTTTTGAGAGATGCAACAGCAATTAGTGTAATTCAAGGCTTATTACTGTTCTCTACGCATCACGGACTTCCTTTAACGATAATAACAGATAATGGTCCCGAATTTACCAATCAACTTTTCTTAGAGTTTGCTAGGTTGCATAAAATCCACCATCACAAGTGTTGCCCGAATACGCCTAATGAAAATGGTATGGTAGAACGACTACATTCAACTTTACTAGAGCACTTGCGTATATTAAAATTAGAACATAGAACAGAAACGGTTACTAATCTTATGCCATATGCAATATTAGGTTATAACAGCGCTATACATAGTTTTACAAATTGTAGACCGATTGATATAATCACTGGTCATCTTGATCCACGTGATCCTTTAGATATGAATTTAACGGAATATTTGTTACAACAGTACACTCGAGAACATCGTAAAAAAATGTTAAAGATATTGGAAATTATTAACGAAACGGCTTTGCAAAAACGTACTGAAATAATTGATAATGCTAATAAAACCCGTGAACCAACAGAGGAATATCTCCCTAACCAAGAAGTATTTATAAGAAATCCTTTGGCCAGTAGGCAAAAATTAGCTTCTCGTTTCATACATGATACAGTCGTCACTAATTTACCAATACATATATATACTAGAAAAAAAAGAGGCCCTGTACCTAAATCCCGTTTGAAACGGGTGCCTAAAAGTAATCTTTTGTTTCAGGATAATTCTAATGATATTACTCCAGCAAGCGCAAGGACAGGATATAACGATTGATTCCTTAGAATCTGGACCTGGAATACTTCCGTTTAAATTAGGCAATACAAAAATCATATCACACTATCATTCATTTTTAAATAGTATAGATTTAGACGAAATTAGAAATCAAACGGTATTGACTAAAATCCAAATATCCGATGTTAAATTATATTTGAATAACAAATCTTCATCTCTTTATGAACCTCATCTGCATTACCTTGACAATAAATTAAACAGAGCAATCAGCTTTTTGAACACATTTGGGCATAATCGTGTTAAAAGAGGGCTCATTAACGGCTTGGGATCTGTAATCAAGAGTATATCCGGAAACCTTGATTACACTGATGCAATTAGGTATAATAATGCCATAACAATTCTTCAAAATAATGAATATAAATTAGAATCAAAAATTAATGAGCATATTAGCTTAGCTAAAGAGTGGTCTATTCACAGTTCTAAAATCCTTGATAACATTGTTCAAAATCAGAATAATTTAACTAAAATTCTTAATACTATTATAAAAAATTCCAATAATGTAGAAATTTATGCCCATATGGCTCAATATTTTATGATTATAAGTGATAATATAGATAATTTATATGAGGAACTTTATAGAATAGAAAATAGTTTAGGTTTCATTCGTGCATTGAGCACTCCTCATTCTATTATTAGTGTAGTAGAGCTTAAGAAAATGATTAGGAAACTTAGCCTTTTATATTCAACAGATGAAATACTTAGCTTAGAAACTAGATATTATTATGATATTATTAAATTAGGTTACTTCTATGTCGAGGATAAGATAATTTTAGTTTTAAAAGTTCCAATCACCCTACCCCAGTCCTATGATCTTTACCGGCTATCAGTTGTTCCCAATAAATATAATGAAATCCTAATTCCTAACCAACCATTTCTAGCAATATCCAGGAATAATTCGATGTACATAGAGGCTGAATGCCCGAAGATCAATTATTTATACCTCTGTAAAAAACCTGTCAATTACATAATTCAAGAGAAACCGGACTGTATTACTCACTTGATCAAAATTCACGAAATTGACAAATCTTGCAAAACAACTCATGTGATACTCAAAGATGAAGCAATAGACCAATTGGATGAAAAACATTACATCTTAAGCTTCCCAAATCCAACAAAAGTGAAAATGTTCTGTGCTCATGAAATATATAAAACGATGCAAGGGAGTTTTCTTGTAACCATACCAGTTAACTGCAATGTCAAGACACCAACTTTTACCATTGAAAATTCTAATGACCATGTGAAAGGATATGCCATTAATATAATAGAACTGCCTTTAACCCCAGGTCAAAGAGATACAAAAACATCAGCAATAGTATTAAACTCTATTAACCTCCAGAAACTTCACTCAATTAGTTCAAGATTAGCCCTGCAGACACCAGTTGAATTAAATAAAGTCAACGACAGTATAATATATCATACCACGATTCCAATTTACTTAATACTAATTATAGCAAGTTTACTTGGTATTGGAATTGCTTATAAACGATTTTGGCTCCAAATCTCAAAAAATACTAAGCCTCACGAAGCAACAGACAAAAGTAATGAACAAGAAATGGACACTGCAATTAACCCCCATGAAGTTATAGTTGATATCAACAAAATCTCAGCAACTTTTCCCTCTCAAGAATAGTTGCTGTTCTGCGGAGGGAGATGTTACATAGTTATGAACGGTGTAACAGGTGGAACAATTATTTTACGTAAAAACGAGCGTCCGTCTGATAGACGGCCGATCGCAACAAAAATGATGAATAAGGAGATCGGGTGGACGACGGTGGGAAAGGAATTTTTCCCATTCGCGTTGTTTTCCTCTAACATTGAGGATAGTACTTTATAAGTTAGAATTAATTTTTTAATGTATAATTTAAACTAAATAAATTAAATATATTTAAAAATCGTATTTTGCTAAACCTCTAACTGCAACCAACGTAACTAACTTGTAATTTGTCATCATCAAATAACATAAGAATAATAATAATAATAATAATAATGTCTCGGAAACGGTAAAATATATGTCTACGAGCAAGCGCGTACATGTGAGCGCTTAGCTTGCATTTATATGACCTAAATTACTCAATTCTTATATTTTAATTATATTTAATAAGTTAGTTCGTCGCTATCGGTCATCAAGAGTACCGCGCGTGGCTCACCACTCATATTACATCAAATTCATTATATTTTAGATGTTTTATGATTATATTTTGCAGTTATATAAAACTGTTTTATTTATACATTCATTCGTACGGCATCCCGTACATATTGGTCCTTCGAACCTACCGAAAAGCGGGACTCTTGTACGTTCGCGTGTGTGCAGTTCCGTCTACCGGTCTACCTATAGAGACACAGTGCATTGGAACTATAATAAGTGACATTCGCGTACTACGTGTACTGTTCCATCAAGAGGAATAGTGAGTAGTATTCGTCCCTTACTGTGACATTAAGAGTTGCAGTGAGAATCGCCTGAGCAATAAGGTTTCGGGCGCGCAGATTCCAAGTAAGATCTGTCCATTTATTTTATATTATTTCTCTCTCAACAATGTCTTCGGTGGCTGATATTTTGGCTAGCCAGCAGCAGCTGGCATCGGCCATAGAAAGCGTATATACAAATTTTAAAAAAGACGGCGCTAGTAGAAGGACTCCCGAGTACATAAAGAAGAGGTTGGACCTTCTAGAAAATTATTGGTTCGAATATGAGAGTAACTTTACGAGACTATTGAGTAAAGAGTTAGAGGTTCACACTCGTGAGGCTATTACTAAGGATGTAGAGAGGATGAACGAGAGGTATGAGACTATTAGGACTCAGATCCAGAGCTGTGATATAACAGCTGGAGAGAAACAACAATCTCCTCTAGGTAAACCTTCCACGTTCACACTGAAAGCACAGGAGCCTAATAAAGTATTGACTCCAAGTAATCCTCAACCGAGCGGCAGTAAGGCTGCTCTACAACAGTCGCATACGGATAGCAAAACTGTGGACATGCTAAGAAAACAACAAAGCAACTTCAAGGCCTTCCACCGAACAGTGGAAGGTATAACTTTAGATTTAGTAAGCGAGGGATGGGAGTTAGAAGATCTGCTTCGCATGATTCAGTCCCGCTGGTCCGCTATCGACACCCTGCACTGGGAGCTAGACAGCGAGCTGAACGGATCGAACGAGGAGTACGAGTGTACTTTCTCAGCGTATGAACATAAGTACCAGGCCGTCAAAAGGGCCATTAATAAGAAAATATGGTCCGTTGCACATATTATAAAATCCACCCCTCAGATGGAAATTCCTACGTTTAGCGGAAGCTACAATAACTGGGTTTCATTCAAGGACTTGTTCAATGAGACTATCCATAAGAATAATGGCATGTCAGACGCTCAAAAGATGCAGTATCTCAAGTCCAAAGTAAAAGGAGAAGCTGAGAGACTCATCCACCATTTAAATGTTACCTCAGATAATTATGCAGTCTGCTGGGACATATTAAATCAAAGATATAATAATACAAAACTTATTTTTCAATCATATATGAACACTCTTATGAGTCTACCTGTGATGCAGCAGCAGTCAGTCGCTCTAATTAAACGAGTGCATGATACTGCACAAGAATGTCTTAATGCAATAAAAAATTTAGGGGTTGACATTAGCTCTTGGGACCCTATAATTGTATATTTATTAACTCAAAAACTAGATACCGCGTCTTATACTGATTATATGGCATCGGTAAATAACCCACGCGAATTACCATCCCTTAAAGAATATTTACAGTACTTAGAAGCTAAATTTACTTCATTAGAGTCGTCACATAGGAAACAAGACAACGCTATGCAAAAAAATATCCTCAGTAATAAAAATCAATGTCCTAGTACGCATCTTAACAAATCATATTATCATAAAACGTCCTTAATTAATAGTAAAGTCATTTCACCAATTCTTAACGATAAAGGTAATCTCATGTCAAAATATAGGTGTTCATTGTGTCGTAGCAATGATCACGGAATCTATTACTGTCAGAAATTTCTAGAGATGCTACCTAGCGATAGGCTGAAAACTGCAACTAAATTAAATTTATGTATAAGTTATTTATCAAATCATCAAGGTAAGCAGTGTAAGTCAAATAAAGCTTGTCGCGAGTGCAATAAGGCACATAATCGACTTTTACATGAAGCAGTTATGCAATCGCAGTACACGCGCGCATCGACGGAAGTCGGTCATAGCGGTGAGGGCACGTGCGTGCGGGGGGGGCAACTCTGCTTATACTAGGGAAAATGCCAGCGCAGAAAAACAGCTCCCTCGCAACTCACACGTGTCAGTTCAGGAGGACCCAAATGAGGTCTTACTCCCTACCTACAATGTTAAAGGTGCGAGCCGTTAATGGATCTTTTTGTATTCTGCGGGCACTGCTAGACCAGGGCTCACAAACTAGTATTATTACAGAGCACGCAGCACAGGCCCTGAAAATCCCACGGCAACGGTGTAAGGGGATTATTTCAGGCGTCGGCGATAAGGAAAGCAATAGTAAGGGTATGGTCACCCTACAATGTTCATCTTTAGTAAACGATTTTTCCTTTGAAACCGACGCGCTAATAATGAAACAACTTATTAAAAACTTACCCAGTTGTACATTAGAAAAATCGAACTGGTCATACCTGGATCACATTACACTGGCGGACCCTGAGTTCTATAAAAGTCACCCGGTAGATATTTTATTAGGCGCAGATATATATTCTATTGTTATTATGGATGGAATATGCAGGGTAAATTCGACCTTACCGACCGCTCAACAAACGCAGCTTGGTTGGATTTTGAGTGGCAATACTAAAACCGTTCATTGCAATGTAGTTTTACATAACATCGAAGAGATACAAAAATTTTGGGAAATTGAGGACCTTGCAGAAAAATCCGACTTATCTTTGGAAGACAAAAGGTGTATGGAATTCTACCAGTCAACTACAAAAAGGCGAGATGACGGGCGATATGAAGTTAGGTTGCCACTGAAACCCGAGTATCAGGAAAAATTAGGAAATTCGAAATCAAAAGCAATAGCTCAATTTTATAATTTAGAAAGAAAACTTCAATTAAATAAATCAATTAAAAATGATTACTTGCAATTCATACAAGAATATTTGTCGCTCGGACATATGACACAAAATTAATGGCAAAAATTATAAAATGCCTCGTCCACCGTAATATCACCGTTCATGGCTGGGTGGACTCGATGGTCGTCCTAGGCTGGCTCTACGGTCAGGTCGACAGATGGAAGCCTTTCGTGGCGAACCGCGTGAAACAAATCACAGAGGCGATGCCGGCTACCTGTTGGCGATATATAGCGTCTAAAGAGAATCCAGCTGACTGCGCGAGCCGAGGACTTATGGCCTCACAACTTCGAGAACATAAATTATGGTGGCATGGACCGGCATGGCTAACGACCTACATACCTGAAAAGGATACGAGGAAACAAAACTATAGCACAAATCAAGACATGAAAAGTAATAAGCAAGTTAGAATAGAATAGAATAGAATAGAATAATACTTTATTGCACAAATAATAAATAAAACATACAGTTCATAATAGAAGTAAAAGATACACAAATGTGCAATGGCGGCCTTATCACTAAAAGCAATTTCTTACAGGCAACCATAAAAGCTCAAAGGATTTATTTCACGCAAGAATACAGAAAGGTGCAAAAAGTATTGTTTTATATATATATGATATAACAGAAAATATAAAGCACAATAATTTTATACATACATATATAAATATATAATCATAGGTATACATATATAAAAAAAAATACACATACATACACACAAGTTAATGTTTTATTAAGCGGTAGCGAAATTATTAAGAAAATAATTGAAAAGCAAACCTCATTGACAAAAGCTATAAGAATTTTGGCGTGGATATTAAGATTCACTACAAAAAATAAAAAACAAAGTTATTTAAGCATATTAGAGTTAAATAAGGCTAAGAATTTAATTATAAAAAATTGTCAAATGGAAAAGTTTTCACAAGAAATATATAATTTAAAGCTAAAAAAGGCTGTCAAACCCTTGGTTTGGTGTTTAAACCCTTTAATAGACGAAAACGACATTTTACGAGTCGGCGGCCGACTGAGGCATGCGAACATCGATACTGAGATGAAACATCCTGCCATTATACCCTGTAACACGAGATTAGCGGAACTCATCATCGACCAAGCACATGAGCTCACTTACCATGGGGGTGCGCGACTAACAACCGCGATCATTCGGCGCAAATACTGAATCATCGGTGGCAACAGCGCTACGAAGAAGCGGCTTCGCATGTGCATAAAGTGTAGGCGACAAAGTCCCGACCTTCAGCAACAGATAATGGGAGATTTGCCCTCAGCGCGCACAAACCCTTCGCGCCCATTCTTTCATTGCGGTATTGATTACACTGGACACGTAAACGTCAAATCCAGTAAGGGCCGTGGTATTAAAACCACAAAGGGATATGTAGCAGTGTTTGTGTGTATGGCAACAAAGGCTGTACACTTGGAACTCGTCTCTGACTTATCCACGCCTACTTTTATTGCGGCGTTGCGCAGGATGATAGCTAGAAGAGGCGTTCCCGGTCACATATACAGTGATCAAGGAAAAAATTTCATTGGAGCAAATAACGTATTAAGACAACAGTTGACAGAGCTACAAGAAAGTCAACATTTTAACTCTAAACTAAACTTTCTTTATTATTATTTTTTATAACTATCCCAGTAGCTCAGTCCTTTTATAATATTAGTCCCTTACCAAGTAACAATAGTCTTTATTTCGATCACATTAAAGACATGCAAATAATTAGAGACGACTGGCGGTTAGTAGTGTATTACGATACTCAACCGTATTTAGAAGGCACTAAGGCTATTGGGAAATACATAAAATACCTGGAAAATATATGTGAAAAAATATAATTACGATCACATTGCGACGGCGTCTTATTGCAGTTACGGCATGAGGTGAGCGAACTGCAATACTATACTAGCCTGTTAATGACGCACAATGTAAACAATAACATACGTCACAAACGCGGGCTAATAAATGGGGTCGGATATATTGCAAACAGCTTGTTTGGGGTCTTAGATGATAGTTTCGCTCAAAAATATGAGAGCGACATAGATTTAATAAGAAAAAATCAAAATCCTCTCGCTCTGCTATGGAAAAATCAGACGTCGGTGGTAGAGGCAGAGTTTAATTTACTAAAACGCACTGAGGAAGTCATCGATGAAAATCATAAGTTAATTCATAAGAAACTGAATGCCATAGAAAGAGCCATCAATCAAGTAAACATTGAAATTCAAAATACATCACTCGTTAATGACTTTTTGGCGACTTCTATGATAGCAAATAGCTTAATATTTAGCCTCAATAACATTCAGACAACACTTCTAGGTGCTGTAACCAATATTTATAATGGGAAATTTAACTTTCACCTTCTCACACCCGCCCAACTAAGGCACGAACTGGGAGTTATCTCCGAGCAGCTTCCTAAGGACTTGTCGCTGCCGATTAGGACGTCGGAGAGTCTATCAGAGATTTATAATTTATTGCAAGTTCGTACAAAGGTGACTGGCAGATTTATTATATTTGAGATAATGATTCCCCTAATAGATGACAACGTTTATGAAATATTAAGAATTTTCCCTATACCGCACCGCATAAATACCAACAATGAGGTGGTTGTGGTGCCGGTGGCCGACTACGTGGCCGTCAATCTGAAGCACGACTCTTTCTTATCGCTTAAAGAATGGGATTTAAGATTATGTTTACAAAGAAACCCGGAGTTAATATTATGCCATCTTAATAAGTCAATACGTGTTATTAAAGATGACTATAGTTTTTGTGAAACGATGCCAAAGGAAAGAAAATGTAAAACAATAATTTCCACTTGCAAGAACAGATGGCTGGAATTAAGTAGCTTAAATAAATATTTATTCTTTTGTTGTGAACCTTGTCATATGAAACTTATATGTGACGATCAGATTACGCCTCTACAATTAACTAACTCTGGATTTTTCAGCGTCAATGGAGGATGCACTATAAAATTTTCCGAGCTCTTTTCTGTCTCACATCGTCAAAGGGAGAGTAAACTCAATATTACCTCTAATATACCATCGTTCAAAATGTCACAGATTAACAGCATAATAAACATTTCCTTACCGAGTGTGTCTACAAATTATACCTCTGACTCATCTCGTGACTACACAGTTCAGCTTCAAGATATTCAGAGAAATATCGAATTGATGAAAAATACCGAACCCTTAGCACAAATGTCTTTTCACGACGTACACCACTATGCAGCGATATACATATTATTCGCTTTAGCGGGCATCGGTGGAGCAGTATGGGTGTACAATTGCAGCAGCAGGCGAGCGCAATGGGCAGCCGACTCAGTCCACAGTGCAGCCAGTTCAGTGTAGTGAAGTGATAGATGTTAACGACACAAGTGCAAGTGTATTAGTGAAAGAGACACCTAGATTTAGGGTTCCCGATGGATATTTGAACACTTCTCCGGTATAAGTTATATGTTAAAAAAAAAATGTAATCATCTTGTTAATCATTATTACTAATTATGGGGTTATGGTAGTTAAGCAACTTTGTAATAATCACCTTGTTATCATCGCAGCATCTCATCTCTTTTACTAACCCTCATCTTTCCCGCCCGGGAATATGTACGAGCAAGCGCGTACATGTGAGCGCTTAGCTTGCATTTATATGACCTAAATTACTCAATTCTTATATTTTAATTATATTTAATAAGTTAGTTCGTCGCTATCGGTCATCAAGAGTACCGCGCGTGGCTCACCACTCATATTACATCAAATTCATTATATTTTAGATGTTTTATGATTATATTTTGCAGTTATATAAAACTGTTTTATTTATACATTCATTCGTACGGCATCCCGTACAATATGTCTTAAATCAGACTAGGTGTCTTTTAAAACCTTTATTGAATTTCTTCTGCATTTGTTAGGAATTTATCACTATCATCATCAATTTGCTTTCTTCCAGCCAATATCCTATTGATATTTTTACAATAGTTATACATCAAACAACGAATCACAATATAAATTAAATATCCAACTAATTTATTTTTATGTAAAACACATTATTGAATACAATGAAAATCAATTAATATAAATATTGTAGTTTTGTTTATTTCTTTTAATTTTCTTTATTCTAAATTTTGTTTAACTATTTTATTTAACATATCTTGGATATTTGAAATTAATTTAATTCTTCTTCGCTGGAGTGCAATGCAACTGTCAACCTGCATATTCTCTATATTGTATATATTCAATTTCATCTTTGGAAAATAAATTACTCATACATTAATTGTATGACTTAAAAATGTTAGTTTGTTTTTTTTAATATCCACACATATACTATAAAGGTGCTATAATACGAGGATCGGTTTTTTGCACCTTCAAAGGTGTCATTGCATAATTAAATATAGATTTAAAATCAAATGTGCAGGTCGAAGACATTTTTTTTTTTGCCGTGTGATCCCGGCCTAGCATAGGATCATCCTGGTACTGGTGGTGTCGTAAGAGGCGACTAAAGTACGTGTGGTAGAGTCACGTCGCCAGCAATGGCAACACGCATGGGCAGACTCGACCGGATCATTACCACACCCGGCATTTAAAACCGGCGTGAAGTAGTGGCTTTATGCCACTGCGTTTCGCATCAGGTAATGCCGGGCCCCGGCGCCCAACCCACCCTACAGGCCGGCAACGCACCTGTAGCTCCTCTGGGGTTGCACGGGGCCGTGGGCGGCGGTAATCATTTACCATCAGGTGACCCGCACGCTCGTTTGCCGTGTCTTTTCCATAAAAAAAAAAAAATATCATTGATGATGAGATCATGTAATTGGCAATGGTCATTTTCACATTTTACTCCTAGGATATGGACACTGTTTAAATTATTTATTAAAAGTGTTGCAAATGTTAACTCAAACTGATCACAAGTAGGGTGATTGTTGAGTCAAAAATATTGTCCAAAAATAATACAAGGTCAGCTGATTGTTTACATTCTGAAATGATGTTAATAAAATGTTAATAATTTAAACTTCACATGATTAAGAATGGGATAAATTATGGTATTCCATATTCGATTTTTATTTCTGTCATTATGGGTTGGCATTGTCATTATGTTCTTAATATATATATATAAAATATATATATATATATATATATATATATATATATATATATATATATATATATATATATATATATATATATAATTTTTGCATAGTATTATATAACTTGATTTAAAAAAAATATAACAAGTTCGTCAACTTTTTAACTTAAACAGATAATCTTCAAGATGTTTCTAGATGTTTTAGTCATTAGAAATCCCAATGGCACAATAGGCCACACAGTATATAGGAAACCCACGCACACCAATAGATACCTCAATGGTGAATCTCACCATCACCCTACACAGTTATCTACCGTTGGCAAATCTTTGTTTCAGAGAGCCCACCACCTCTGCGACGCTGAACACCTTTTTTTTTTTTTTTTTTTTTTTTTTTTTTTTTTTTTTTTTTTTTTTTTTTTTTTTTTTTTTTTTTTTTTTTTTTTTTTTACGTGAGGAAATCCTGTTACGGATACCGGCCCGAGTGGGGACTCGGGCGGGTTATGTGGGGCTCGCGGACTGGCAGATGTAGGCCGTCCGAATACCCACTAAAACCTCACGGTGCTCCTCCTCGACCGCCACTGGCCGCGGACGCGGGGACAATAGTCTTCCGCGAAACGCGGCGGCGGGAGCCAGCAAAGGCACGTCGCGGAGTCAAGGGTGTGTGGGCACCCTCGACGGCCTGCTCGGAGTAGCGCGCGGGAGCAACCTGCGCGCGACTACTCGGGCCAGGTTAGTAGGCGGCCAGCTTCCCCAAGCTGACCGCCCTCTGGCACATTAGGGCGGAAGGCGGCGATCGTGAGCCGCCCTCCGGCGACCCGGCCTCTTACGGCGGATGGCGAGTTCGGCAATAGCCTCCCTCGCCCGTTCCGCCGACTCCTTCTCGAGCACCACTGCCTCGCAGAAGGAGGAGACCGCATCCCACGACGTCTCGCTGTCGGCCATGGCCTTGACCACGGCCGGCAGGGAGAGGTCGTCCCCTATGACGTCGCGCAGAGCGCGACGTTGAGACGCCCAGGCTGTGCACACCTCCAACGTGTGCTGGGCCGTCTCATCGAGGCAGTCGTCGCAGTGGTGGCAGCGAGCGTCGGGCTCCCTCCCAGCTATCCGACACAGGTAACCCCCGAAGCAGCCATGCCCCGTGAGTACCTGTGTCGTGCGGAAGGTTAGGACGCCGTGACGCCGCGCTAACCACTGGCGGAGGACTGGACGAACAGCCTCGATCGTCAACCGGCCGGCAGATGGTGTCGCCAGCCGGGATTCCCACACTTGTAATGCGGCTTCCCGCTCCTCCTCGGTGCGCGCTGGGCTTGCCGGATCCCCGGACGCAAGGCCCCGACGCCGGCAATAGACCGACGCCAGAGACGTCGCGTCCAGGTCCCACGGCACGACTCCGGCCAGCACGCACGCTGCTTCACCGGAGATGGTCCGATACCCCCGTATCGCCCGGATGGCCATCACCCTCTGCGCACGTCGCAGCAGGGCGATGTTTTGCCGATCCAGGGCGTCCGCCCATACGGGAGCGCCGTAGAGGGCCATCGATCGGACCACTCCGGTGTACAGCCGACGGCTCGAGGCGCTCGGTCCAGCGACATTGGGCAAAAGGCGCGCCAATGCCGCCGCCGTCTTCAACAGTTTCGGGGCCAAGGATGTAAAGTGGCCCCGGAAACTCCACCGTCCGTCCAGAACAAGTCCGAGGTACTTCATGCTCCTGGTGACGCCGATTTCGACGCCACCGATGGTAATGTGGGCCCCAGATGGTGGGCCCTTTCGAGGAGCATGAAAGTATAATGCCTCGGACTTGTTTAGGGCGACCTCCAGACCGAGCCGCCTGATGCGGCCCACGACTTCGGCCACTCCCGCCGTCGCCAGGACCGCCGCCTCCCGGTAGGTCCTCTGCTGCGCCAAGACCAGCGTATCATCGGCGTAACAGAGGACCTTTATCCCCCTCAGGGTGCCGCCTCGCAGCACCCAGTCGTAGCCGATGTTCCAGAGGATCGGACCCAGCACCGATCCTTGTGGAACACCGGCCGACACTTCGAACTCCTCCCAACCTCCTCCAGGAGCCGGAAAGGTCACAGACCTCTCGGACAGGTAAGCCCCGATGACGCGGCGCAGGTATGGAGGCACACGATGGTAAATAAGTGCCTCCTTAATGCAGGGCCAGGGCAGGGAGTTGAAAGCGTTGGCGATGTCTAAAGACACCGCCAAGACTCCATCGCCCCGGGCCACCGCATCCTGCGCATAGGACTTTACCTCGAGTATGGCATCCACAGTCGAACGGCCACTGCGGAAGCCATACTGGTGGTCCGAGAGGTCCGGACCTGTCCGCTCCAAATGGTGTTGTAGCCTCCTCGCTACAACACGCTCGAAGAGCTTGGCGATCTCGCTCAGGAGCACGATGGGCCTGTAGGCGGAGGCAGAATCCGCCGGGCGACCCTCCTTCTTGATGAGGACTAACCTGCCTGTCTTCCACCGCTGTGGAATTATGGCTTGAGCCAGACAGGCAGTGAATAGTCCTCGCACTCTGGGCCCCAGGGTGTTAAGGGCCAGAGTTAGCGCCCGGCCGGGGATGCCATCCAGGCCCGGGGCGGTGCTCTTGAGCCGAGATCGGCGTACAGCCTCTTCGAGCTCCTCCTCCTCCACAGGTGGTGTGACACTGTCTTCCTCCTCCTCCTCCTCACGCGCTGCAGGGCGGGCCATACTGGGTGGTGTAAAGTTGGCCCGCTGCGGGAATAGCGACGACAGAACCCCTCGGAGGACATCCGGTTGGAGTGTCTGCGTCAGAGGTGGTGCCCAAGCCCGTAGCTTGCCCAGTACCATTCGGTAGGGCGTGCCAAACGGGTCTTGGTCTATCCCCGCGATCAACCGGTCGTGCGACTCGCCTTTCACACGACCGATTTCCTCCTGCAAGCGCGTTCTCGCCTCGACATAGACCTGGTACAGACGGTCTTCCTCCTCCTGCACCTTCTGTACCCGTCTGCGATAGTGGCTGTACTGGCGTCTCGCGTCAACGCAGATGGAACGCAGTTGCGCGACCTCCCACGACCACCAGTACACTTGCCGCCGCTGAGGGCGGCGCCTGGAACGGGGCATTGACGCGTCACAGATACGCGTCAACGCCCTCTGCGCCCAGGATGCGGCGTCTTCTGCAGACGCCAAGCTCTGGGGCAGCCAGGATTCCACTATCGCGGCCTCCTCCAACAATTGCCTGTCGAGGCGACTCAGTTGCCACCGCGGTCCGTGCTCTCGCGAGGTTGGACTGGGGGTTGGTTGCGCCGCTGTATGTGTGGAGATCTCGTAAAAGATGTAAAGGTGATCCGAGAGAGTCTCCACATCATCCAGCACTCGCCAACCCCGAACACGCTGCGCTAGGACCGGGCTCGCGAACGAAACGTCCACGACGGATCCGCCCAGCCTTCGCACGCACGTGTTCTTCGTCCCTCGATTGAGGACAGACAAACCGGTGGCAATTACCCACTCAGACAGTGTCACACCACGGACATCCGTCGTTGCGGAGCCCCACACGCTGGACTTCGCGTTGAGATCGCCCGCGACCAACACCTCCGCCGGACGAAATCGTTCTACCATTTCCCCCAATCGGATGAGGAACTCCTCGAACTCCGCGAGGATTCGATTGGGGGAAAAGTAGACCCCGACGACAACTACGTCTCCGACAAGCGCCGCGACGCATCCCGCACCTTTCTCTATACGTGAGAAAGGCGGAGAGCCCGCAGCGACCTGGGTGATGAGTGCTACCACCCCGGTGTTGTCGGCGACCCAGTTGTCTCTGTCGGGAACGCTGTAAGGCTCCGCAACAACCGCCACCTGAATAGACCACTGCGCCAGGCTTTGGACCAATAAGTCCTGGGCCCTGGCGCAGTGGTTTATATTCGCCTGCAACACACGGAGAGCCATCACTTGATCTCCATGTGTTGCACCTTCTCACGCCCGCCTGGGGCATTTGGCCCGTCCGCTGACGGCCTCTTCCACCCACCCTTTTTGGCGCCCCTCCGCTTCCTTGAGGAGCTAGCTTTGGCGCATGCAGCGCTTCCCACGGTGTGGTCTGCGGGCTGTTCTGCCGCCTCGCAGACCGGGCAGTGAGGTGCCGCCGAGCACTGATGTTGCTTGTGCCCGGCTTGGCCGCACCTGAAGCACTGCTGGCTCCTGTCAAGTGCACTGCTGCACTTCGCTGCCACGTGGCCAATATCGTGGCAGCGGAAACAACGCAGGTTTCGTTGCTGCAGCAGCTGCACTCGTGCAGAGACGAAGCCCACCAGGAGCCGCGACCCACTCACCTTCTTCGCTGCCATGATAGGGCAGCGAACCCACGCAGTTCCGAGCCCGCTGCGGTCCTGCCGGATCTCACCCACCTTCACCGACCCGACATCGCAGCCGCCGACTCGGCTAACGGCCTGCGCCACCTCCTCTGAAGTGGCAGAGTCATCTAGGCCACTGACCCTCAACTCTGCGCACTTCATCGGCCTCGCGACCAGCACCTCGCTAGCGTCGAGCACTCCTCTCAGCCGCTGAGCGAGGGCGTCCGCCTTCTCGCCGCTATTGGCGCCAGGTAGCTCCAGCACCCTGGCACCAGTTGAGGCGACTCTGAGCCGCAGGTCCGCTATTCCCAAGTCCTCCAACTTTACCGCGTCTTTTATCTGTGTTAGCACGTCGCGGTAAGTCAGCTCCTTGCTGGCTGCGGCCGGCTGCAGAGTGAGAGTCACTGCCGCCGACCGTGGAGGACGTAGCTTTGGCTGCTTGGCAGACTTCGGCTTCGCCTTCTGCGTCGTCTGCCGTGTCTGGGCTGCTGCCGCCTTCTTCTTCGCGCCTTTGCGCACCACCACATTCCATCCCTCACTCATGTCAGCCGGGGCGGGAGGCAGCGGACGGGGCTCCACTGATGGAGCTTGAGTGGGCTTCTTCTGCGCCTTTCCGCTCTTTGACTTCTTGGGACCCTGCCGTGGCTTCGGGCCAGGGTTGGCAGGCGCTACCAGGGTCGTCACGGTAGGCTCTGCCACTACCCTGGAGACGGCCGCCTGGCGTCTTTTGTCCGCCGCTAAAGGAGGACGCAAGGGCTTAGCCGGCAAGAGCCTATCCTCCAGCGCTGCCAGCCGCGTATTAAGTAATGTGCCCACCTGCACCATTACCGTACGCGCCATTGCGTCCTCCTTTTTCTTCTCCTCAGGAGACTGACGCGAGCCCCTTGAGCGCTCGAGCTCCACCCTCATGAGCGCCATCTCCTTACGCAGCTCCGACAACTCCTGTGTCAAGCGGCTGTTTGCCGCCCGGAGCTGCGTTACCTCCTCGCTCGCTGTTTTAGTGGCCAGGATCGCCACGGCCGTGTTGATGGCGCCGGCGGCATCCTTAAGGGCCTTTGTAAACGTGCCCTTAAGGTTGCCGGATCTGCAGGCGACTTTATTTATGATAGCTAAGCTATCCGAGACCTGGTGCTGCAGATCATGCACCAAAGGTCCGTCCACCCTAGGTATCGCCAAGTCGGATACGTCCGAGAGCCTGGAGCTTGCTCTGGACTGTACCGTCTGGGCGATACCGACCACTTCTTCCTCCGCTTGGAGCCGAAGCTCCTCTCGCCGAGCCGTGGTGAGCTTTGTCGGCTTCTCTCTCTCTTCATCGTTCTCGGAAGAGCCGGAGTTGGTCTTCTTGCTCCTGGGTCTCTTCCGATATTTGCGTGTCTCTGTCCGAGCCGCTGCGCTCTGCGACTCCATCGACACGCAACTGTCCACCTCAGATTCCGAAGCCGCCCAGAAGCGACCTCGTGATGACGTAGACACGGACCTGGACCTCCCGCTGATGATGGAGGCGACTTCCGCCAGGCCCAGCCGTTCTACGACAACTTTCGCGCACTTAAGCGCAACTTCTCCCTTTATCGGCTCAACCGCCAATTCTCCGCCTATGACAGGCACCGCACTCACACCGCCCTCCTCGGGCACCACAACTCCACATTTCTCCCCTCCGACAACAACACCGCCCGTCTCAGGCACCCCTTCAAACACTCCGCCCTTCGCAGGCCCCACCTCATCGCCGCCACCCGCGGCCACCTCAACCACTCCGCCCATCTCGGGCCCCTCTCCCGCAACACATCGGTAATCTTGGCCCCCCCCAGATTCGTGGGGCTTGCGTGCCGTAGCACGGAGGGATTCTCCGGCCTCGTAGAGACCGGTACCCTCCTGGGGTAATACAAAATTCTTGGATACCGACATGCTGTTTTTTCGCTGATCCACAGCTTCGGCTTTTCTGTCGGGGTGTGCTCCCCTAGGCCGTGTCCATAACAATGGACTAAAGGCACGCCCATGCCTACTGGTTTTGGTCCGCGCCGGGAATAAATTCCCGGTCCACTCGCCCGCATGTGCGAGTGGTTTCCCCTATCCGCCACCTGGGGACGCGCCCAGTAGGAGTCCAGCAACTCCCTTGGGCGACGCTGAACACCTAGGGGACGAGCTTCGCCAGGTGAAGAATACTCTTCATCAGAACAAGCTGCCAGTTCCCCGCCAGCGTTCTCAGAATACCAACAAGCCACCCACAGTAGAGAGACAGCCGGCATTTCTACCATATGTGAAGGGGGTTACAGACAGGATTGGCAAAATTTTAAGAAGAGCTTCAATAAAAACCATATTCAAGCCTAACAGGAAAGTGAGCCAATTCTTGAGACCAATAAAAAGTAATATTCCTTTACAGAGTGCAGGTGTATACAAACTAGACTGTGATTGTGGCTTATCATACATTGGTCAAACAAAGAGATACAGTACAGGGCAGCATCGGTGTTAGGGTGAAGGAACACATCTCAGATATCAAGAATGGGCATGTATCGAAGTCAGCTGTGTGTGAGCATACTGCGGATAAACCCAGCCACTACATTAGGTTTGATAATCCTCAAATCCTCGCTAAGGAAAATAGATTCATTCCTCGGATGATCCGTGAGGCTATTGAAATACAAAAACATCCTAATTTCAATAGAGAGATTTCACCATACACGAGGGCAAGATACTATCAGCTCATTCTGCAGGAATCCAGGGCAGTACGCGAGGCAATTAAGAAATCGCTGGCGGTAGTTTGATATGATAATTATATCAACTGACAGACGAATGCCACCTCAGTCTACCCGTGACCACGGACTACTGTAAAGTGTTCGAAACGTCGGGTTTCCAAAATGTAAAATCTTAAATATACGCGATTAATCCGGTTAAATTAGTTTCATTTAATCTTCAAGATTTTTACTATTGTTCTACAATTTGCTGAAGCAAATAGAACAATAGTAGTCTTAAATTCAATAGTAAAAAATTATTATTGAATTAATTTTTTTACTGTGTACGGAGATCAGGGGCCTTACTCTTGAAAGTAATTTCAATCCCATTTTGACGTCCAACATTGTCCAATGTAATCCTGCGGCGACGTTATTTTGGTACTCTTGAAACCAACATTCTCAAAGTCGGATTACTATTCTTTTGACTAATCCTAACGCCGTTATAACTGACAGTTAGTGTTGTGCACTTTATACCGATAAGTCTGCGATACATAATAACCATTCATAACTCATTGAAATAATTTATTTAAATGCACATTTTTCGCAAAAATAATAATTATAAATCATATTTATTATGTTTTACTTAAAAAATAATGAAATCTTTGAAGTCGTCCTAAAAATATGTATATATTTTATCTGTATGTCTAATTATTTAGAATGTTTTGTCAAAAAAAGCATTTGACATATGAATTTGTTTATTATGTTAATGCTTATGTTATCAGTTATAATAAATATATTTCTACAATCGATGTGCATTTAGCCTATAACTAAACGTAAAAGAAGGTTGAAATGTAAAATTAAGTAAAGTATAACAAAATAACGAAGGTTAAATGCTTTTGAAGTTCACGCGAAAACTAATGATTGTTTTTATTTGAAAGAAACATACATAATTTTTTATGTTAATGGATAACGCTTAAATGTGCATATTTAAAGAAAGAATTGTGATTAGTCTATTATGTTTATAAAAGTGATTAAAATAAAAATATTAATAAAAAAATGTTTTACTACTGAATGTCTTTTTATTATAATAAGAATATTTATATGTACCATTATCATATTATGTATAATATCATAAAGCTTAAAGCTATACATGAGTGTCACAAATAAGTACGTAAAAGTTGGTAAATTTTTAATTTATAAGAAAGACCAAAAGACAAACTTTTTTCTTTACCTATAAAAAAAACTAAAAATAACATATAGTGTAATGGTTTGCTTTTATTTTTTTCTTATTGTATATATAATATTTTGTTTTAAATGCCAATTATGTAATTAAACAATAATTAAAACACATCTTTATTGGTAATTTTAAAAATACAAGTGCAACACAAAACTATCTCTAAATAATTAAATCATTCTTTTTAAAATAAGTTTAATAAGATAATTTACATATTGTTACATCTGAAACATTGCTCTTTAGCATGAGATTCATATATCTAATTACAAATTTTCTAAAAACACTGTATTGCACAAAGCTAATACATTCAACCAAATTTGTACTTATTTAAAGTATAAAGATAGTTTTGTTATTTATTATATCAAACATTTATATATACATACACTATTCATACATAAATACATTCATAGATATTATATATACATTTATATAGAGATACAATTATAGATACAAATACTTGATACTTAAAAAAAATTATGACATACCCAGGAAATCTATTAAACTCTGACCAATCACTCATACTTTTAAGCATTTTTGTAAAGTTTTGATAAATTCAAAATGATTTATTTGGAAGGCTAATATAGTTTATTTCATTATTGTTTAATTTGTTTCATTAAATTAAACAATATAGTACAGTAGAATATAATTTTGTTACACATAAGTACATATTTACTCAGTAATTGAATCAATCAATTAAATATTAATAATATTTTATACAAATTTATAAGAAAACTCAATGTCTTACTGTATTGCTCAACTATTTTCAACTTTGAAAGTAGTTTTTATTGTATAACAAACATTGTTAGACAATACCTTAATATTAAAATAAAAATATACAAATTTATTTATAAAAAGATTTAAGGCGCGTATAGGATATGGAAAATCTACGCTACACTAAATAAGACAAAGGGAATAAATAATATAAAACGTGTAGTTTTATAACGAATATATTATAAAAAAGGAAAGCACAAGAAAACAAGTAAGAATAACAAGAAAGCACAAGAAAGCAAGAAAGAATAATAAGAAAGTACAGAAGGTAAGATTACGGAAGGATTAATAGCGATAGGATGGTAATTATAAATAGTCACGGAAAGAAATCAAGCGTGCGGTTGTCGCGAGTAATCAGAAAAGTACTGACTCCTCGCAGCTCGGCAAGTAAGCTCCCGATGGCGGCGCGGCCGCCGATCGCGTCGGTAACCGGTTCCGCGAGAACAAAGGATCGGCTGTCGCTTGTACGGTCAAGCGTAGCCGTATAGCTCGCTAGGCGCGCGCACCTGGATTTCGTCCGCATATATAAAATTAATAAAGAAAAATAAATCAATAAAGTGTGGAGAACGATCGCCACACTACACCCCCCCCTGAGACCGAAGCTCGCTAAGGTCGATAGTAGTCCGGGAAACGAACTACTCTACCGGAACGCGTCTTCTTTCCCCTGTTGTCATCCGGTGGTGATGATTCTGGTTTTGCTCTAATGCCGTCTCGTCCATGCGAAGTAATATAAAACTTGCTTGGTTCATCTACAGAGCTGTCTGCGGCAAGGTAGGCAGGTTTCACCCGATCGATGGACACTGTGACGTCTCTGCCTCGCAAAGCTAGCCTGACCGTCTTCGCCGAGCGTTCCAACACCTTGTAGGGGCCTGTATATGGAGGCTCAAGCGACCGCCTAACAGCATCTTGACGAAGGAAAACATACTTTGCTGTTGCCAGGTCCTGCGGAATATAAAAGGTCCTTTTTTCGTGACAGCTGGCAGGTTTTGGTGTAAGTCTAGCCATATGAACTCGTAGACGTGCGGCGAAATCCGTAGCATCGTGGTCGGCTTCGGAAGTGGGGACGAAAAATTCACCAGGAAGGCGAAGAGGCTCTCCGTAGACGAGTTCCGCCGCCGACGCTTTTACATCGTCTTTCCAGGCGCTGCGGATGCCCAGCAGCACCAGAGGCAGAACCTCTGTCTAGGATGAAGTTGAGTGGCACATTATGGCCGCCTTCATTTGACGGTGGAGACGTTCCACCATTCCATTGCAGGCCGGATGGTAAGCTGTAGTGGGGCGGTGCTGCACCCCTAGCACCGCTGTTAGAGTGCGAAAGAGCTCGCACTCGAACTGGCGGCCCCTGTCTGTTGTTATCCTCTGTGGGCACCCGAACCGAGAAACCCAGCCAGCAACAAGAGCGCGGGCACAGGTCTCGGCGGTGATGTCAGCAAGTGGATACGCCTCAGGCCATCGCGTATATCTATCAATGACCGTGAGGCAGTACCTGTAACCAGAAGAATAAGGTAACGGACCAACCAGGTCCAGGTGAATATGGGAAAATCTTTGAGATGGAACAGGGAAATAAGAAGGTGGAGAGTGGGTATGACGAGAGACTTTGCTTCTCTGGCAGGCAGTGCATTCTCTCGTCCAGTTTTTGCAATCTTTTTTTACCCCATGCCACACAAAACGTTCTGTTACTAATTTGATTGTCGCCTTGACACCCGGGTGACTCAAATTATGCAGCGCAACAAATGCAGGTTTCCTAAATGAAGCCGTCAGGTAAGGCCGGGGATTTTTGGAGACGTCACATATAATGACGGTTTGCAAAATTGGATCTTTGACCTTCTCCAGCTTTAACGCCGTCACCTTGTTCTCAAGAAGATCCTGTAGCTCTGGATCGTCCTCCTGAGATCGCGCTAGGTCTTGCAGGTTTATGGGTACTGCAGTACTCGTAGCTTCGATCCTCGAAAATGTGTCAGCCACCACGTTATCGTTCCCTTTTACATATCGTATATCTGTGGTGAATTGGGAAATATAATCCAGGTACCTGAACTGGCGGGGCGAACACTTCTCTCTATTATGGTCAAACACAAACGTCAGCGGCTTGTGGTCGGTGTAGACCACGAAGGGTCTGGCTTCTACCATATGCCTGAAATGCCTAATGGCTTCAAAGATAGCCAGCAGCTCGCGGTCGTAGGGACTGTACTTCTTTTGCGCTGCAGTCAGGCGTCTCGAAAAGAAAGCTAAGGGCTTCCAGGTGTTGCTTACACGCTGCTGGAGCGCTGCGCCGATTGCATTATCCGAAGCGTCAGTGTAAACAGCCAACTCTGCGTCAGCCTCAGGGTGTGCTAACATGACGGCATCCGCAAGACTGGTCTTACACGCATCGAAAGCTTCTGACTGCTCTTGCGTGAAGGTTATGCTCTGCGATGGCTTTGTCTTTGGCCCTGCCAACAGAACGTTCAGTGGCGCCTGAACCCTAGCTGCAACTGGTACAAAACGACGGTAAAAGTTAAACATACCCAGAAATCGCCTTAGTTCTCTTACCGTTTTCGGGGTTGGAAACTCTTGAAGCGCTTGGATTTTATCTGGAAGTGGGTGGATGCCTTCTGCTGTAACCACATGTCCTAAAAACGTGATGGTGTGCTTACCAAACTCACACTTACCGGTATTGATCAGTATACCGTATTCTGACAACCGCTGAAATAACTGCTGGAGATGTTCTAGGTGCTCTGCTCTCGTCGCCGAATATACCAAGATATCGTCAATGAACGCATAGCAAAAAGGTAGACCTCTCAGCACCTCGTCTATGAATCGCTGAAAGGTCTGAGCAGCGTTTCGCAACCCGAACGTCATGAACGGAAATTCAAACAAACCGAACGGTGTCGCGATTGCCGTTTTGCATATATCCTCAGGATTAATTGGTATCTGATTATAAGCTTTCACCAGGTCAATTTTTGTAAATATGGAACTACCTGCCAGTTGATGAGTGAAATCTTGAATGTGCCTGACGGGATATTTGTCAGGGATTGTCCGAGAATTCAAAGCGCGGTAGTCTCCGCATGGTCTCCATCCATTATCCTTCTTCGGTACCAGGTGCAGAGGTGACGACCATGGGCTCTCCGAACGCCGCGCGGTTCCATTCGCCATCATGTCCTCAAACTCCTTCAGGGCAATTTTCTGTCGGTCTGGTGGTAAGCGGCGAGGGTGACATGACACAGGTGGTCCAGACTTTGTCCTGATATAATGTAGCGTGTCATGCTTCACCACTCGCTGAGTACCTGCTGGCATAGTAATCTGTGGGTACTTACGTAATAAGTCATGGTACTCACTGTCTCCGCAGACTGCTTTTACCGAAGCGATGTGTTCCGCAGCTTTTCCTGCTAATCTAGCTGATGTGGAGAGTGAAGTGAGACCGTCAAGCAGGCAATGGTTTCGTAAATCTACCAGTAAATTATAAAATTTGAGGAAATCGGCACCAATAATAGGTTTCGACACCTCAGCTACCACAAATCTCCAGGTGTAAGCACGCCGCAGTCCGATGTCCAGCTGGAGATGGATCCAACCGTAGGTAGGTATTGGCGAACCGTTGGCTGCGTATAGCGTATAATCTGTTTTTGCACGTGGTTGAGTGAGGGCAGACCGTGGATAGACGCACAGATCTGTACCTGTATCAATCAGAAAAGACAGTTTTGTTACACGATCAACAACAAAAAGGCGGCCTGGTTTCGTATGGCAGTCGCTAGCCGCTACTTCCGGCTGCCGCTTGCATTTCCCGCCGACGAACTCGTAGTCTTGAACGTGCACGGCGGGATGCATTGAAAGGCGCGGTCACGGAAACGGGTATGGTACCAACACTGACCGTTGCTACTGTGCGGCCTATGACGTGATCTACTACGATCCCGTCTACCTTTATCTCGTGAAAGCGAACGAGCACGTACCTGTGATCGGAGTAACGCTACCTCACATGTAAGTTCCTCCATCCGCCGCGATGTCATCGATCGCGCTTCCAGTACTTGTACTCGGCTGCACGCTAGCCACGACAGGAACGGGTGGTGCAATGTCGTACACTCTATCTGCCAGCTCAGCAACATCCTTCAAGGTCGTATTCATTTGCGTCGCCATCACTGTCTGGATGTTAGTGGGTAGACGACTCGCCCATATAGATCGTAGAAAACTCTCGGAAACAGCCCCGTCTGCAAGTTTTTCCAGGCACCGTAAATACTGCGACGGCTTCCGGTCACCCAATTCCTCTCTCGTCACTAACTGCTTGATCCGTGCATCTTGTGACTCCGACAGTCTCTTAATAAGTTCCAGTTTCAGTTTTTGATATTTGTTATCAGCAGGCGGGTTAACTATAATATCTTTCACCTCGGCGGCGTACTGGTGCTCTAGTTGTGCGATGACATAGTAAAATTTGGTGATGTCTGACGTAATCCCGCTGATAAAAAATTGGCCTTCGACTTGGGCAAACCAGAGCGCTGGCTCTTTAGGCCAAAATGGCGGCATCTTCATGCCCACTCGGCACACGGACTCTTCCGGTTCGGGTTTACCGTCGCGCGACATCTAGTTGTCCGTTATTTCTGCCCTTCACGTAACCTTCACACGTACTCTTAACGCGGGTCACCAATAAGGCGCGTATAGGATATGGAAAATCTACGCTACACTAAATAAGACAAAGGGAATAAATAATATAAAACGTGTAGTTTTATAACGAATATATTATAAAAAAGGAAAGCACAAGAAAACAAGTAAGAATAACAAGAAAGCACAAGAAAGCAAGAAAGAATAATAAGAAAGTACAGAAGGTAAGATTACGGAAGGATTAATAGCGATAGGATGGTAATTATAAATAGTCACGGAAAGAAATCAAGCGTGCGGTTGTCGCGAGTAATCAGAAAAGTACTGACTCCTCGCAGCTCGGCAAGTAAGCTCCCGATGGCGGCGCGGCCGCCGATCGCGTCGGTAACCGGTTCCGCGAGAACAAAGGATCGGCTGTCGCTTGTACGGTCAAGCGTAGCCGTATAGCTCGCTAGGCGCGCGCACCTGGATTTCGTCCGCATATATAAAATTAATAAAGAAAAATAAATCAATAAAGTGTGGAGAACGATCGCCACAGATTTATATAAATTGTGGACCTATTTTCTGTTTCTTTCCTTAATTTTGTAGCTATTATATGGTTTTACTACCTTTCAGTCAGCTGTAATGGTTGGAGACTTCTACTTCTTCTACCTCCAAGTCTTCTAACTCATTTCTAGATAATACTTTAACACATATGTTGTCACTTGCAATATGTGTTATTTATTTACAATGCTGCACCCTGTGTTTCCATTTGTGAACATTTTTGTTTATTTAGGTATTATTAAGTTGATCAAGATCCACTTTGTCGTTTATGAGTGTAGTTTTACGTTGTCGCCCAATACCCATAGTATCGAGAAACTTCCATACTTTAGCAGGACTACTATTAGTGACTGATTCGTGTATATGTTTACGCTGGGCATCTCTACAGACTTTGTTACACTGATTCCGTACTTTTTTGTATTTGCAGCGGTTAGCATCCGTAGGACTTATTTTAAATTTTGTTTTTGCCCTATTCCTTTTCGACATAAGGATTTTAATTTCGTCCGTAAGCCAAGGAGCTGGTAAATGTTTTAGCTTGACAGGTCGTAAAGGAGCATGTACATTGAAAAGGTCAATTAGTAAATAAATAAAATCAGTTGTCGGTGCGCTTAGAACAGTATCCCAAGGTAGCCGGTTCAGATATACTATTAGGTATAGAAAAATTTCATAGCTTAATATATCCTGTAACAGAAAGTAACTTAGTTAACTAAGTTACTACTAGAGCAAACGTTTATTATTAAAGCATGTAAAAGGAAATCAGATTACGTTCATAATGGAAGTACCTCTCACAGATGTTTCAATTAACATCAACAGATGTCACTGCCAATTGAATACGAACAATAATATTAATTTAATTTATTAATAAATATATAATTATTAATATAAAATTATTTTTACCATAAATAATTTCTTATATATCTCATTAAATAATTATATTTTTTTGCAATCCATTCTTCACTATCTGTGGTACTCTGAATAACTCTCTACTCTATGGTATTCTATAGTCTATTTATCTAATAATTATTAAATTAAATTAAAAAATATATGTTGATGGTAGTGTTGCCGACAAGCAACAAATTTCGGTATTCAAATAGGATATTTTTGTAATAGTTTATGGATTTATATGTACGATTTTGGAGTTCGAGTACGAGTACGAGTTGAGCTCAAGGTCCTCGGGTAAATTATTTTTACTATTACTGTTCCAATTTTGTTTGTTGTTGAGTTTGTACTCGTTACTTGTACTCGTTATGTGTTTCGGCAAGATTTTT
This sequence comes from Heliconius sara, assembly GCA_917862395.2. Lineage (NCBI taxonomy): Eukaryota > Metazoa > Arthropoda > Insecta > Lepidoptera > Nymphalidae > Heliconius > Heliconius sara. The sequence goes on along the minus strand of CAKJTV020000108.1, from coordinate 2,632 downwards.
AGGGCACATGTCTTCAAACAAACATTGCATAAAGAAAACCCTGGCTACAATGGTATCGGACTGATTCCAAAATTAACGGAAAGCCATGTGAACCCTGACAAAATTAACAAAATGATGGTTAAATTTGCAACTCAAACAAGTGCTTTAATTAAAATTTTTAGTCTTGATTTTTAAAGTCAAACTCAAATAATTTTATTCAAAATAAGAAGTTACATGCTTCATTTTTTGAACGTCAAATAGTTTACCATAATGTTAATTGTTTGTTAATTTCATTTAACTACAATTGAATAATTAAAAACTATAACAGGGGCCTTACTCTTGAAAGTAATTTCAATCCCATTTTGACGTCCAACATTGTCCAATGTAATCCTGCGGCGACGTTATTTTGGTACTCTTGAAACCAACATTCTCAAAGTTGGATTACTATTCTTTTGACTAATCCTAACGCCGTTATACTTGACAGTTAGTGTTGTGCACTTTATACCGATAAATCTGCGATACATAATAACCATTCATAACTCATTGAAATAATTTATTTAAATGCACATTTTTCGCAAAAACAATAATTATAAATCATATTTATTATGTTTTACTTACAAAACAATGAAATCTTTGAAGTCGTCCTAAAAAATGGATATATTTTATCTGTATGTCTAATTATTTAGAATGTTTTGTCAAAAAAAAGCATTTGACATATGAATTTGTTTATTATGTTAATGCTTATGTTATCAGTTATAATAAATATATTTCTACAATCGATGTGCATTTAGCCTATAACTAAACGTGAAAGAAGGTTGAAATGTAAAATTAAGTAAAACTTAACTTAACTTAACTTAACTTTTTTTTTTTTTTTTCTACGGGGGGAAATCCTCATGGACTGCCTCCGCCCGGGGAAAGACGGAGGGGCGTGCCGGACTCTTACCGGCTAAAACCACCCCGATGTCTCCTCGCACGTGAGCGCGGGGCCGCGGGAGTCCACATTCATCCACAGCCCCTCACTAGTGCTGGCCGGGTCTGTCCAGGCCTCGTCTCCTGCGCGAGTTAGCGAGGTGGTGAGCTAACTCGTGTATCGTCTCAGAGGCGCGCGCCGACACCCGCGCGTACCTACGACACGGGTCTATCGAATAGGGGGCGAGGACTTCCCTAAGTTCCTCGCCCCTAGACCCATTCATGGGGGCCGGAAAAGGGCGTTGTCCGCCCTTCTCCTGCGCCCTGTGCGCCTTCTGCGGCCGGAAAAGGGAATCAAGGTCTCCCTCTCCCTTTCCGCAGTTTCCTTCTTGGACATCACGTCCTCGCAGAAGTACGCCACCGCGTCCCAAGACTCTACGCTACCAACTATCCTCCGCACTACGGTGGGCAGCGACAGATCGCCCCCTACTTTATCTGTGAGGACTCGGCGCTGCTCCTCCCAAGCTACACACTCGGCTAACGTGTGTTGCGCCGTGTCCTCGCCACAATAGACGCAGTGGTGGCACCGAGCGTCCGGCTCCCTATCTATGCGACACAGGTACTTGCCGAAGCAGCCGTGCCCTGACAGCACCTGCGTCATCCTAAACGACAGGGAGCCGTGCCTTCTCCCGAGCCAGTCCTCGAGTACTGGCCGGATTGCCTCGACGGTAGTGAGGCCGGCAGTAGGGCGCAGAAGCCTTTGCCGCCATTCCGCCACCAGAACCTGACGGAGCTTCTCTCGGCGCAGTGCGATCTGCCGCTGCACCGGGCTCGAGCCCCGTGCCCGCTCTTCCTCGCGCCATCGATATAATGACGCGAGTACTTTCGCCTCTAGGTCCCATGGCGGGAATCCGGCCAAGACGCAAGCTGCTTCGCAGGAAATCGTGCGATACCCGCGGACGACTCTGATGGCCATCGCCCTCTGCGGCTTGCGTAGAATGGCGAGAGTTCCGGCCGTCATATCCAATGCCCACACAGGGGCCCCATACAGGGCCATAGAACGCACTATTCCTGCGTACAACCGCCTACAGTCGGCGCTCGGGCCCCCCAAGTTGGGAAGCAACGTTGAAAGGGCGCCCGTTGCACCCATTAACTTGGGCGCCAGCCGCCGGAAGTGCGGCCCGAATTCCCATCGACTGTCGAGTACCAATCCTAGATACTTCATGGTAGACTCGACAGCTATCCGGGCCCCGCTGACCACGATGTGTGATCCCGGCGCCGGCGCACGTCGGGGGCCATGAAACACCATGGCCTCCGACTTGTTTAAGGCTACCTCCAGTCCCAGGCAACGGATGCGGTTCACCACCTGTAACACCGCAGCCGTGGCTATCAACGTCGCTTCCCTATGCGAACTCCCCCGGGCAGTTATGAGCGTGTCGTCCGCATAACACGTCAAGTCGGCGCCCAACGGGAGTTCACCTCTCAGCACCCAGTCGTAACCAATGTTCCACAGAAGCGGTCCTAAGACCGAACCCTGTGGAACACCGCACGACATGGGGTGCCGGCCGGCACCGTCACGTCCCCGATAGATAACGCACCTACCCTCTAGGTAAGTCTCTACTGTACGGCAGAGGTAGGGAGGCACGCGATGGTATTTCAGAGCCTCCCGAATACAACTCCAGGGCAGGGTGTTGAATGCGTTGGAGATGTCTAAAGACACCGCCAGCACCACCCCACTCCGGGA